>WBNM01009555.1:0-16384 GCA_013399055.1 Ramphastos sulfuratus | reverse complement strand
GGTCCCTTCCAACTTTACCATTGTATGATTCTATAATTATATAAATCTCCTTTTTTTTTCAACTGTTTCTGATATTATTGAGAATTAACAATTTGAAGTAGAGGGGAGTACACTACAATTAATTGGCTGGATTCTACATGAGTAACTACCACTGAACAGTGACAGATCAAAGCGTTTCAAATTCTCTAATTGCAATTCCTTTCTTATTTCCTTTCATATCTCTCTCTCTCTCTTTCTTCCAATTTACCTTGTATTTTATTCACAGTATGTATGAAGCTTTAAGCTTTTTACTGTCTCAGAAGTAGCCCCTTTAAGCACCTCCATTACACTGGAAGAAGTGAGAGTGGTGGTGGCAGTGACTGATAACCATTTCATTGGAGATTTTAAAGGTGAAATCCACCAAATCTTAAAACTGTGTTTAATGATATGTTTCAGGAACTTCTATTACATCACGATGCTGAGGGATCCAGTCTCACGCTACTTGAGTGAATGGAAGCATGTCCAGAGGGGTGCAACGTGGAAAACCTCCCTTCATATGTGCGATGGAAGAAGCCCAACACCAGATGAGCTGCCTACCTGTTACGAAGGCGATGACTGGTCTGGAGTCAGTTTACAGGAATTCATGGACTGTAGCTACAACTTGGCCAACAACCGCCAGGTGCGCATGCTGGCAGACCTCAGCCTGGTGGGATGCTACAACCTGACTTTTATGAACGAGAGTGAAAGAAACACGATTCTTCTCCAGAGCGCCAAGAACAATCTAAAGAACATGGCCTTCTTCGGGCTCACGGAATTTCAGAGGAAAACGCAGTATCTCTTTGAGAGGACATTCAACCTGAAATTCATTTCCCCTTTCACCCAGTTCAACGTCACGCGAGCCTCCAACGTGGACATCGGTGAGGATGTGCGGCAACGGATAGAGGAGCTAAATTTCTTGGACGTGCAGCTCTACGAATACGCAAAGGATCTGTTCCTGCAGCGCTTCCAGTACTCCAAGCAAGAGGAGCATCAGCAAAACCGGCTAAAGAGGCGAGAGGAGCGACGGCTGCTGCGAGAGCAGAGAGCCCACCAATGGCCAAGGGTAGAGGCAGTAGAAGTAGCTGTTACTGAAGATTATAATAGTCAGGTCGCAAGGTGGTGACGCTCCTCTATCTTGATGAACCAATGAGAGAGTTTGTGCAACTTGGCTGCCTGGGAATTAGCCAAGGAAGGCCTAATGCTTTGGTAAACAAGACTGTAATTGACAGCTACCCCTCCTTGTCTCAATTTTTCTTGGTTTCTGCCAATGAGGAGATTTTATTTTTTCTCAGTAGGCATTGAGTAATGTTATTAAATGGCAGTAGAATAGATTCCTCTCCAAAAAGACTTCCTTCGAAGCCCTAAGCTATGAGGATGTGTTGAAGAGAGAACTATAGCCTTTGTGTTAACAGGTGTACCCTGTACAGTGTGAGCTGCCAAAACTTTTACTGACATGAAAGAAAAACTGGGGGGAAATACTTAGTTTGGTTCCTCTGTGACATGAGAGCTGGTTTACTTCAGCTGTCCCTTGCAGCTGTAGTGCCTACCTTTCTAGTGAATGAAATGGAGGAAAGTGCATTGCCCTTCTAACTTCTACATGACATGTTTTGATCAAGGGAAGAATTTGCTGAGGTGATTTTGAAAAACTAGGAAAATGTGGGATTGAGGCATTGCTTGTTCTGTTCAGTTAGCAAGCAATCAGAGATGATTTCTAAGTGAAGTGATGGAGGGGTTAGCTTCTTTCTCCACAGATGCAGAGAGTACCAAAGCTAGCCAGCCTTGAAAAATGAGGTCCACGTGACAGCTGGGCACATGTCACAGAGATTACCTGGCTGGAGGCGCTGGAATTTGCCTTAGCTTTCACAAAAGGTGAAGAGGGACCAAGCAAACTACAGGGATGAGGAAGGAGAGAGCAGGAAAAGCTTAACTATTAGTGTGACATTTTCCAGATTTGCTGTGAAAGCCTGGAGGAGATGACATTGTCTGTGAAGGTAGGCAGGTTTATGATATTGTCTGTTAAAATACATTGATGCAAGTGAATACAATTTAAATTGGTTTTCTCTTCAACTATGGTAGTGGGTAGAAAAAAAATCAGCTTTCATTTTTATAGGATACAAAATGGCTATGTGGAAAGTCTTGGTATTTATTACTCTGTATGAAGACTCTTTGTAAATTTATTGTTTTCATGATGAGACCCCCGTATCTGCTTTTCTTCCTTGTCTAGAAAAATATTCAATGGGCTCTTCCATGTTACATTCTTGTGGCTAAACTGCATCTATTTATTCCAAGATTTTATGTTGTTCCATTTGTAATAGTGTAATTTTTAAAAGAGGGTCCGTGCACCATAGATCTTTTGAGAGAGTTTTTTTCCTCTTCTAGCATAAATGTAAAGCATTAGGAGGAAATTTCTCTAAGTGCCTCAACGTGGCTGCTAAATCGAGATGCTGAAAGTATATTCTTGCATGCATGAATGGCTTTTACCTTACAGATTTGCTAATTAGAAATACTGGAGTACCTGATGTGGATGCACATTTCTCATTTGTTTTCGAAATTTGAGATTTTTATCCAGAATCACAGAATGATAGGGCTTGGAGGGGACCTCTGGAAATCATCAAGTCCAATGCCCCCAACCAGAGCAGGTTTACCTGGAGCAGGTTGCACAGGACTGTGTCCAGAAGGGTTTTGAATGACTCCATAGATGGAGACTTCACCACGTCTTGGGCAGCCCTTTTCCAGTCCTCCACTATCCTCAAAATAACCAAGTTCCTTCTCATGTTTAGATGCAATTTCCTATGGTCAAGTTTGTGCCCATTACCTCTTGTCCTGTTATTGGACACCACTAAAAAAAGACTGGCCTCATCCTCCTGACACTCACCCTTTAAGTATTTATATGCTTAAGTCTTCTTTTCTCAAGGCTAAAAATCCCCAAGTCCTTCAGCCTTTCTTTATAAGAGGGGTGTTCTAGTTCCCTAATCATCTTTGTAGCCCTTTGCTCTATCCTCTCAAACAGTTCCCTGTCTTTCTCAAACCAGGGAGCTCAGACCTGGACACAGCACTCAAGGTAAGACCTCAACCAGGGCCCTGACTGCAGGAGCGCGTTGCTGTCTCATGGTCGTCCTGTTGTCCACCAGGACTCCCAGGCAGTAATAAAAATAATGCTACAGAAAAAAGAAAAACAGGCCAAACGTGAAGATTTGTCCCTTCACTTCCAAGTTGTTGGTGATTTTTTTAGTGCATACAGCATCTTTTTTTCTTCTGCTTTTTTATGTGCAATGTCAATACAATACATTAAACTTGGAATATTGTAGTGGCTGTGAAGAAGTGAAGGGGGTTACTGGGGCCGTGCCTCATTACTAACTTAGTTTATTAGCAGCATGCTGCTTTATGACTGATTGTCAGTGTGCTACTTTTGGGGTGCATAGCAGTGGGTTTTGGCCCCTAGTACCTGTTCCACCAATGAATCATGTGTATCTCCTCCCATCTCTGCATCCAGAAGGGAGAACACAGTTCTGCAGATTGTTGTTCTCCTGCCTGAGCTTGGGATGCCTGCCTCAGAGAAGAGTGAGGTGCTCTCTAGACTCCCTGGATGGAACTCCTTGGATTTCCATCACCTGAAAGAGGTGCTCAGACACCTTGCTCATGTATGTGTGCCTGCCTTCAGAGATTTAAATTGAAATGTTTATGGTCTAGGACTGAAGCTCACTCTGGGTGTCTTCGCTGCAGGACAGCAAGGCCACGAAGAGCTATGCCTGACTGGTATTATTGCATCTTTAGCACACTGCAGGTAATTCACAGTACAGGTTGGGGGCTGCCCTGCTGGAAAGCAGCTCCATGGAGAAATACTTTGGAGTCCTGGTGGACATCAACTTCTGCATGGGCCAGCAATGTGCCCTTGTGGCCAAGAGAGCCAATGGCATCCTGGGATGCATCAGGAAGAGTGTGTCCAGAAAGGTTCTTCTACCCCTCTACTCTGCCCTGGTGAAAACACACCTGGAATACGGTGTCCAGTTTTGGGCTCCCCAGTTAAAGAGAGACAAGGACCTGCTGGAGAAAGTCCAGCAGAGAACCATGAGGATGATTTGGGGACTTGAGCATCTCCCCTGTGAAGAGAGATTGAGAAACCTAGGGCTCTTTAGTCTAGAGAAGAGAAGACTGAGAGGAGATCTGATCAATGTATACAAATATCTGAGGGGTGGGTATCAAGTGGATGGGGCCAATCTCTTTTTGGTGATCAGCAGCAATAAGACAAGGAGCAATAGCTACAAACTGGAACACAGAAGGTGTTGCCTCAACACGAGCAGAAACTTCTTTACACTGAGGGTGACAGAGCACTGGAACAGGGTGTCCAGAGAGGTTGTGGAGTCTCCTTCTCTCAAGACTTTCAAAACCCAGCTGGATGAGTTCCTGTGCAAACTACCCTAGGGGATCCTGCCTTGGCGGGGGGGGTGGACTGGATGATCTGTAGAGGTCCCTTCCAACCTCTAAAGTTCTGTGATCTGATGTATACCCACTGGCACTGGGCCTTCAGGCCGGGCTGGCCCTAGTCCTCTGGAAGGAAGGAGCTTTCTGGTTGCTGATGCAGGGAGGACAGGGAGCTGTGGCATCTTCTTGATCTTTGGCCTGTTACTGCATCTTGTTGCAGACCTTGCAACAACAGAGAAGAAGGATGCCTTTGGCATCTGATTCTTTATCTCTAGGATTTGCAAGCGTGTTCTTTGTTTCCATGAACACAGATGGCTAGGGGTGCCGTGGGAACCGCAAAGGGCCACTGCAAGGTGAGCAGTGAGGCAGGGCTCATCACTGATGAGTGATGGGAGAGGCAAAGGTGGTAGGCAGGGTGCAGAGGCTTGGCAGAATTGCACAGGAGAGAAGACAGCTAGGTTGCAGGAAAGATGCAAGGCCAAATTCACATTGAAGAGGATAAGCAAGGAAGTAGAATCAGTCCCAGTCCATCTTTTGTTGGAAAGCATCTCAAAAAAAAAAAAAAGCATCTGCAAAAAAAAGTCCCCTTTGTCACATCCCTGCCTCTTCCCCAGCAGGCCACCTCTTTGTGCCACTCATGGCAATGGGGGCCTCATTTTTCATTTAGGAAATGAAGTGTTATCTTTTCAAGGGAGAGGAGAGAGAACTCAGAAATTGTTCCCTGAAGCCCCAGCAGTGACTGTAAGTATCAGTTTCAGCTGTCTAAGCACACCAACCATTCTGCAGACTATTCCTTCTGCCTGACACAGAACAGAGCCTAATGAGGAAAATCAAAGCAGTCTTTGGGCGGTTTACATTAGCTTTTATTAGTTTGGCAATACCTTAACGCAATACCTAACCTTTTTGTCAGTCCTTTCCCAGGAGACAAGATTAGGGTCCTGAAGAGCAGTTAATGTGCTGTAGCATCTATGTTAAAGGGATTTGCCTTAACACTTTGGATTTAGTTAAAATTGCAGTTGGTTTGTTGTTTGTTTTTTTCCCCTGGAGCCTGGGTAGCAGATAGCCACGGCTGTGCAGCAGTAGTTGAGGGGGAGCAGCCAGCGACTAAGATCTTGCCCATAGCCCCTAGGACTGAAGGAGCCTGCACCTCCTTCCCAGCTACAGCAGTAAATCCAGCAAACTCACTGCACCCACAATACCGTTTTTCTTAGCAGAATTTCCTGGCACATGACAAATAAAGTAGTTTGGAACCAGTTTCAGGCTAACTTCTAAGACACAGGCTTGCAGCTTTTTCCCTTTTGGGCACCGCGCCCTTGATAATGTAACACAAAAGCAAAATGAAGGCCTTGGTTCCTATCTCTGTTATTCCAGGTTTTCATTGCTCTGACAGCACAAGCTTCCCTGTAATTACACTGGCTCATGTAAGATCAGAGCACAGCATGTTTCTTTCAAAACCTTTGTGAGCAACAGCGCTATAGGATTTCTGTCCATCTTCCTAGTATTATTTTGTTGCTTAAACAAGGCAATTTGGCTTCTGCTACTGCGGGCGCTGAAACAAATCTCATTCTTTTGTAATGGAGATGTACTTGCTAATCTCTCCCATCACATCCTCAGCACTTGCTGCCTTTTCCAGTTATACTTCACTGTGGGCTTGGAGGGGAGAAACATCCTGTGTCATTAAAACTTGTTCCTGGTAATTTGATGTCTAGTGTAAGAACTTAGCCTATTGCCTATGGGCCATACTTTATTGAGGAATGAAAATTTGTCCTCTCTTTCCTGCTCCTCAGTGCCAACAACAGAAAACTTTCACCATGAGGAAGGGAAAAAAAAAAATCTAATATTGGATATTCTTTACTGCAGTTTTGTTACTAGTGAGACTGCAATATCCTTGCTAGCTGCTCTACCGCACATGCAGTAGTTATCTGCAGTTCACTGAAAGCAAAAGTACAGAGCATGAAAGTGCTGTGAGTCAGATCCAGAGCCAAACTTCCTAACTGCAACCTATCTGCTCAACCCAACCAAATGTCAGGTCATACCACCTCTGCATCTGGAGATGTTTCAGGTTTGATGTCCACTGCTAAACAGGGAGGCTTCTCATCAACACTTGCTTCCTTCTGCACTAGTGGGTTCTTGTTTCCCACATGCTGTCTTGTATCAGTTATGAGCACTTATGTTATAAAACTTGTTTCACTGACAATTTTTTTCCCCCCTCCATTGTTGTTCCCCTGATAAATGTGCATTTACTCTTTTTTGATCTGCATAAGGAATATCTTGTATCCAGGCTGCTGGAGACTAGCCTGTATGAGATGAACAATTACAATAAAGTCATTCTGCTGGAGCAGATTGCTGTATCCTCCCTACATGTGGCCAAAGCATACTCAGAAAAGGTACCCAGGTTGCACTGAAACACTTCTATCTAATACTTCCTTTGCTGACATTTTGTGGAGGGAAATGGTTTCCATAGCCTGCAATGTCCTTGGCTTTCTTTTTGGCCATGTCACTAGCTCTGTGATTTCAAATAAATGTTGGGAGTGAAAAAAAATAAATTGAGAGTTCCCATGAGTTGCCATATTTAAGATGGAAGGGTAAATTAATAGGCTGTAAATTACTTTATTCTTTAGGAATTTTCCTTCTGTTTATGTGCAATAATGTGTGTGAACTCTGCTACTAAGAGATTGTATTGTGAGTAACCATATCTAATTTTATTCCTATTTACAAGATAGTTTGTAGACCTAGGGATTTTCATTGATGTAAAGCACAATTTAATGAATTATTTAATGTGTTTATCCACTGTGATGTCAAAAACAACTGTTTTCATATATTTGTTGGTGGTTTTCTGTAAAGTGCTACTCATTAAGAAACCTGTGAAAAATGAGGAAGCTTTATTGCATATTGTTGGGTCCATGAATTACTTATGAGCAACAAATAAACATTGTTTGCGTTTTTGAAACACTAAAGGTTCCATCTTACCTGCACAGCCATAGAAAACACTAAAAATGCTTCTCTCAGGCCAGTTTCAAGCATTAGTACAGATCCACTGTGCCTATAATGACATTTTTGAAACAAAATGTACATGGAGAAAAGGCATGTTGATATAACTTAGTATTTAATTGTGTTGGGGCCTGATACCAAATCTTTTGATTCCAATTGATTTTGGTGGGATTTATCTCAGGGTGAATTAAGACAGTAGAGTCAAGGCTTGATCAGCCACCAGCACTAATTCAAGTGACCCCAGTGCTAGAATTGCCATACTTGGGTTGAATTAAGACTTAAGTATGCAAATAGTGATAGTGACTTCATGGGACTTCATTCCTGCTCCAGTAACACCAAGGATCAGTCCAAACTATCAGTACAATCTCATGAGCTTCCTTGGAGAAGGATAAGAAGCTGCAGTCTGTTGCTGCTCTGTTCACCTCATACACATGTCCTTATATCTTCTAAGGGCCTGTGGATATTGGGAGGAGCTGATTGCTTATTCAACCATACTGGTTCATGGAAGTGCATTACTACAGTGAGCCAGGACAGGGGTAGGAGTATGGAGGAGCATAGATAGACCTGAGTAAAGAGGAAACAATGACATCTTACAGAGTAACTGAAGTCCTCTATTAGGTCTGCTCCTTCAAAGAGAAGTCCAGGCCCATGTTTCTTGACTATTTTATCTGACCAAAACTTTCTATCATTTCTTGATTTTCCCAACAACAAGCCTTGAAGACATGCCACATCCCTGGAGGTAACTCTGGTTAAAAAGAAAAGGCCATGCTGTGGCATGTTAGGATGTAATCACATGTGCAGTTCTGGAGCCCCCAGCACAGAAGGACATTGAACTGTTGGAGCGGGTCCAGAGGAGGCCACGAAGATGCTCAGAGGGCTGGAACAACTCTGCTATTAGGACGGGCTGAGAGAGCTGGGGCTCTTCAGCCTGGAGAAGAGAAGCCTTCAAGGAGACCTTAGGGTAGCCTTCCAATATCTGAAGGAGGGCTACAGGAAGGCTGGGGAGGGACTATTTACAATGTCTTGTAATGACAGGACAAGGGGCAATGGATTTAAACTGTCAGAGCAGAGACTTAAACTGGATGTTAGGAGGAAGTTCTTTGCAGTGAGGGTGGTGAGACACTGGCACAGGTTGCCCAGGGAGGTTGTGGCTACTCCCTCCCTGGAGGTGTTGAAGGCCAGGTTGGAGGAGGCCTTGAGTGAGCTGTACTAGTGTGAGGTGTCCCTGCCTATGGCAGGGGGTTGGAACTAGATGATCCTTGAGGTCCCTTCCAACCTTACCATTCTATGATTCTATGACTGCGACCAACCCTTTTTGACAAAGTCAAGCACTCTCTGCCAAGTGTTGTGTAAAGCTATATTAGAGGTAAACAGAAAACAAAATAAAACAAAACAAAACAAAAAAACCCCAACCTGCACAAGAAATTACTCTTGGAACACTATTTGATGAGGGCAGCAGGAGAAAAGAAGTGCTCAAAGGCTAGTTTTGTTTTCTTAGTTGTTCTTCACAGTACATTTAGACTTAAACTGCTACTATTTAAAAAGCACCAATGTAACCTGGGGCTGTTTGAGCCTGTAGGAATGACTACCTCTCTAGGTAACTGTCTCCCACTTGTTTATTTGTGTAGATCCATCCTCTGTTGGGTGGGGAGGATACAGTGCCAAGGGCTGAGGAAAAGGCACTGAGGAAAAGTATCTTCTTTGACTCTGTCTTTAATAGTAAGACCAGATGTAATCAGGATCATAGAATCATAGAATGGTAAGGTTGGAAGGAGACCTCAAGGATCATCTAGTTCCAACCCCCTGCCATAGGCAGGGACACCTCCCACTAGCACAGGTCACTCAGCCTCTTGAGCTGGAAGGCAAGGATGGAGAGGAAAATGAAGCCCCCGTTACCCAAGAAGAGATGGTTAGTGATTTGCTGTATCACTTAGACACACACAAGTTTATGGGGCCACTGGCAAAGTGCTCAGCAAGATGCTTTCTGTCATATATCAGCAGTCCTGGCTAACTGGGAAGGCCCTACCTGACTGGAGAGGTCCCAGCTGACTGGACTGGTAAATGTGACACCCATCTACAAGAAGGCCCAGAAGAAGAATCCAGGGAACTATAAGCCTGTCAGCCTGACCTTGGTGCAGGGTAAGTTGAAAGGAGCAGATCATCTTGGGCAACCAGGAGATCAGGAGCAGTCAGCATGGCTCCTGCTTGACTGTTCTGATCACCTTCTGCAACAAAGTGACCAGCTTAGTGGATGAGGGACAGGCTCATGGATGTTGTTTACCTGGACTTCAGTAAAGTCTTTGACACCATTTCCCACAGCATCCTCCTGGATAAACTGGCTGCTCATGGCTTGGACCAGCATATGCTTCACTGGGTAATAAACTGGGTGGATGGCCAGGCCCAAAGAGCGGTGGTGAATGGAGTTAAATCCTGCTGGCAGCTGCTGTTCTCTTTGATGTCTTTATCAGTGATGTGGAGGTGGGGATCAAATGCACCCTCAGTAAGCTTGCAGATGACACCAAGTCAGGCAGATGTGTCGCTCTGCTTGAAGGTAGGAAAGCTCTGCAGAGGGATCTGGTCAGGCTGGATTAGTGGGCTGAGGCCAATGATAAGAGGTTCAACATGGCTAAATGCTGGGTACTGTGGGTCACAACAACCCCATGCAATATTACAGGCTTGAAGAAGGGTGGATGGGAAGCATTTGGGTAGAAAAAGATCTGGGGGTGGTGTTTGACAGCTGGCTGAACATGAGCCAGCAGAAGGCCACTGGCATTCTGGCTTTTCACAGAATCACAGAATGTCACGGGCTGGAAGGGATCTCGAAAGCTCATCCAGTCCAACCCTCCTGCCAGAGCAGGATCTCCTATACCCGATCACACAGGAATGCATCCAGGAGCGTTTTGAATATCTCCAGAGAGGGAGACTCCACACCCCCCTGGGCAGCCTGTTCCAGGAACACTGTGAGCAGCAGAACTGGAAAGGCAATTGACACCCTGTGCTCAGCACTGGTGAGGTTGCACCTTGAGTACTGTGTTCAGTTTGGGGCCACTTGCTTCAAGAAAGACACTCAGGTGCTGGAGCATATCCAAAGAGCAACAAAGATGGTGAAGGCTTGTCATGGTTTTTTAAAAGAGCAGGCAAAATGAGATGCTCTCAAATGAATTGGAAAAGAAATACAAAATTATGTTTGAAAAGAAAGACACAGAAAAATTACAGAGAATGTACAGCAGTCTGTAGCAACCCCCTTAAACCAACCCCCAACCTGAAACTACAGCTACAATCCCTAATGCTCCTCTCCTCCCTCCCCAGCACCTCTGCCACCCATAGGCGCAAACGAGGCCTCTAGAGACCACAAGCAGGCTCACTCCTTATGTGTTTACCAAGGTAAGTAGCTCCTGCCAGAGACAGCAGGCAGGAGGGAGAAGAAAGGAGGAGGAGCTGGCCTTGCTGCCAGCTTATAAAGAGGTAACGGAATTATGGGACTGAGTAACAATGCTGCGCTTCCTTGTGTCCACCCCTGGACTCCTCTGATCTGATAGGGCAAACATAACACACATCTTCAAGAAGGGAAAAAGGGATGACCCTGAGAACTACAGACCAGTCAGTCTCACCTCTGTGCCTGGCAAGACCATGGAGCGGATCCTGCTGAAAGCTCTGCTAAGGCAAATGGAAAACAAAGCAGAGGTGATTGGTGGTAACCAGCAATGGCTGCACCAAGGGCAGATCTTGCCTGACAAATTTGGTGGCTTTTTATGATGAAGTCACAGCAACAGTGGACAAGGGAAGGGCAACTGATGTCATCTACCTGGACCTGAGCAAGGCATTTGACTCTGTCCCACATGACATCCTGGTCACCAAGCTGGAAAAACATGGACTTGATGGGTGGAGCACTGCNATTGACAAGGTCTTGCAATGACAGGACAAGGGGCAATGGATTTAAACTGGCAGAGGGAAGATTTAGACTGGATGTTAGGAGGAAGTTCTTTGCAGTGAGGGTGGTGAGGCACTGGAACAGGTTGCCCAGGGAGGTTGTGGCTGCTCCCTCCCTGGAGGTGTTGAAGGCCAGGTTGGACAAAGCCTTGAGTGAGCTGTACTAGTGGGAGGTGTCCCTGCCTATGTCAGGGGGTTGGAACTAGATGATGCTTGAGGTCCCTTCCAACCTTACCATTCTATGATTCTATGATTCTATCATCCCTAGAGGATTTTTAATTCTGTGGTTCCTAACCTACGACAAGAATCTAGAGAGGAAGTCTTATGAGGAGCGCCTGAGGGAACTGGGATTGTTTAGCTTGGAGAACAGGAGGCTGAGGGGAGACTTTATTGCTCTCTACTACTACCTGACAGGAGATTGTAATGTGGAAGTTGTCAGTCTCTTTTTCCAAGAAGCAATAGGACAAGAGGAAATAGCTTCAGGTTGCACTATAGAAGACTTAGGCTGGAAATTAGGAAAAATCCCTTCACCAGAACAGTTAAGCACTGGAAGAGGCTGCCCATGAAAGCGGTGGAGGCACCCACTCCAGAGGTGTTTAAAAGGCATTTAGATGTGGTGCATAGGAACGTTGTTTCATGGTGGACTTGGCAACATTAGGTTAGCAGTTGGACTTGATCTTAAAGATCTTTTCCAGCCTAAATGATTCTGTGAGTCTGTGATTCTACCCATGTGGTTGTATGTGCACCTGAACTCTTAACGTATCACAAAGCCTTACGATCAGGTTTATAATGGTGAGGAACTAGTTAGAATTATACATATGCCTTGAAACAGGACTGTGTTAGATAACCTCTTGTCAGCTCTTTCAGTGCTATTAGTATCTCCACTGCATGTTTTGGTTTTCATGCCACCTGTACCAGTGCTAGGGTAATCACTTCTGGGGGAAGCAAAAGGGTTTCTCTGGATGGAAATGGCTGTTATTTCATTGCTTGCTTGGTTGCTGCTGTGAAACTAGCTTAGTTCCTGGGATACAGCTGTCAGCTTTTGGAAGTCATAATATTGTTTGAAACCAAACACTCAGAAGCTGATGGGTGAGTGGGCATGAAGGCTGGGTCCCGACAGCAAAAGCCAGATGGCATGGGGAGTTCATAGTACTGGGGTGCAATTCAGGCTGCTAAGCAGAATCATCCAATGCTGTTTGTGGTGCCCTGAAGTTGCTCACATTAGAAGGCTGCAGATCTCAGAATAGATGTTTTTGTCGTATGTGTAAACCATGTGTAGATAGATGTCTTGGATACCCTCAGATCTCCAAACAACAATGTCTCTCCTCAAGACTTTTGATTAGGAACCCAAATAGCCCTCACAGTGTTTGTGGCATTTGGGAGCATGAGTTGAGGCAATCTGCAAGCTGAGAGTTCATCATCATGTGGTGAGCACAAAACTAAATGCACTGTAGGGTAGAGTGAGTGGTGGAGGAGTAAAATGAACACTTACATTTCTACACTCGGCATTCTGGTGAAAGAGGTTATGAAGCAGGGACAGTAAGATGGTAAATTAAATAAATGTATGCATTGCTGATAAATACTACTACATAGCAAAAGGAGAAATGGATTTTTCCACCAGAAGACAGGTAGATTTTTTCACATATATGGCTACATTTCGAGAAATGCGTCGGAAAATCACACTGTAAAGTGCAGTTTATGCCACAGACAGAAGTGAGCCTCAGCATTCCTGGACTATTATTAGTTACAGCTGGAGAAAGGCTTCGATTTTTAAGATTCCATTCACATTTATTTATATTTTATCTTTGATGGCTGTACCAGGTGTGACACCTTTCAGCCTGGAGAAGAGAAGGCTCTGAGGAGACCTTATAGTAGCCTTCCAGTATCTGAAGAGAGCCTACAGGAAGGCTGGGGAGGGACCATTTTCAAGGTCTTGCAGTGACAGGACAAGGGGCAATGGGTTTAAACTGGCAGAGGGAAGATTTAGACTGGATGTTAGGAGGAAGTTCTTTGCAGTGAGGGTGGTGAGGCACTGGCACAGGTTGCCCAGGGAGGTTGGGGCTGCTCCCTCCCTGGAGGTGTTGAAGGCCAGGTTGGAGGAGGCCTTGAGTAACCTGTGCTAGTGGGAGGTGTCCCTGCCTATGGCAGGAGGTTGGAACTAGATGATCTTTGAGGTCTCCTTCCAACCTTACCATTCTATGATTTCCTATGAAATTTGTGAGTGTGCTCCTAAAATTCCGAACATGGCCGAGTGAGATTAGACAATATGGAGGTAAGGCAATGATTTATAAATTTTGCTGTCTTATAAAAGCACAGTGTGCTGAAAACATGGAATGGTAAGAATAAATTAGGCCTGCCCTACTAAGACAAGTAGGTGACTGCACCAGTTTGTCCACCAAGTGAGCAGCTTTCCACTTCACTGTGAAACATACTGACAGATTCTTTCACAGCCAGCCTCCTCATGCAACCACTGGGGACCACCTTACAAGCAATGGAGGCAAATGCACTTTCAGATCACAAACATCTGGCCTGCTTTAGACATTTACAATGGCCTAATAAGAATCTCATCCCAGAAATGGCTCCTTCTCCTTTGTATTTGTAAACAGGGGGAAATAATCCCCAATTGTACTTTAGAGGTGTATCAGAGGACAAGGGAGCTGCACTTTGCTTTAGGAAAGACTGCTTGAAATGGAAGTAAGGCTTCCAAGTGGATAGTTCTAGAGATATTTGAAGATGCAACAAAGGCAAGGACCACAGGAGACAATCTGGTGACCCTCTGTACAAAGATATTGATCTGAACCACTGTAATGAGTGAGGTAGCAAAGAAATAGGAGAGAAGCCGGGAGGCGTGTGAGCATCAGAGCCAAAGAAACACCCACCTTGAAAGGCAAGAATGGATGTGAAGATCCCCTGAAAAATCTGCTTAGCTGTGCACATTTCAAGGAAATAATTGGCAGTTTGCTTTGGTAAGTTTCTATATTACTGAGAAATCTTTATATGGAGTATCAAATGTATCCTCAGGCCTAGTGTCTTAAGGCAAGGTCAGTGGAGATCATACAAAACCACTCATGCTCTGCCTAAAGCAGGTGAGGTCACTCAGCAGTCTCTCTGGGATTTCCTTCCATGGTGTGACATCCAAATGAGCCTTCTACCACACAGACATGCAGAAACCATGTGCTGTTTCCTTTGTCTATGGCAAGTTTAACATCACATTTGCTGCTTCAACCATGAGACTGGAAATCTGGAACTGGTGACGTTTATGATGAGCAGTGGTGACAATGTCACAGCTACGGAAGTGAAAAGCTTTCTGAAGAGCAGCACGCAGGAATGTGCTTGCTAATAAATGTCTGGGTGTTAAATAGGAGAAACTAAACAAATCTAGGTGTGATCCATCAGCAACAGACCAAAACAAAGCTTTACCATTGCTATAATTACCATCGAAGTCTGACTGGCTGGCAGATGCCNTCAGCAAGCCTATGAGTGAAGTAGACATCACCATTGTTTTCTTTTCACAGCATATAGTCTAATTTTCTCTATTAAAATATTCCAATTAGCCTCAAACCAGCACACTGGTGTTATGGCCAGGACGGGGTTTCAGAAAAGAGATTATGTGCAAATCAACACTGCCTAAACAGCATAAACATTTTAGAAGAATTTAATGCTGCACAGCTCCAGATGTGTTCCTGGGTAGTGGTGGGGTTTATATGCATGTGTGGATGCTTGTGTCTGCATGCCCCTGTGTGTACACATTGTGTCTGTCAAAATGCTGCTGCTGGACACTTGCATGCAGTTTGGATTGACTCCTGCGCATTAGATCCACATGCTTTGGTTTCCCAATCAGAGAGAGCTCAGTCATTCATCTGCCTTTATTTGAGGGAATATTATTATGTAAGGACTGGCTACAGAGAAATGGTCCTCCATGCAGCACAAACTGCTGAGAGCAGAAGCTTTTCCTCATCAATAGTATTGCCAAAAGCTCAGCAGTCGCTTGATAGCTTGAGAGCATCCATCCATGAGATGGAGCCTTGTGAGCTTTCTGTTATGCCTCTACACTTTCCACATGTTTGCTGGCAGTAGCAAATGGTTGTGCAAAAGTTTTCTGAGACAGTGCTCATTTCAGAGGCAAAAGTAGAATAAGAAATAATCACTTCCCCAGACCTCCACCATTCTTGAGCATGCTGCTAGGATTTGTGTCAATGCCCTCTCAGAGATTAATGCTTCTTCCAGCAATTCCTTTCTTTTGCATCAAGCTGCTTTTATAAACCATGGAGTAGGTCCCTGTCCTCAAATTAGCTTTTTTGGACATTAGCTGGTCTCACAGCTTTCCTTGCTTCCACTGCCTCACTTTGAGAGTCCCTTTGACATCTCATATGCTCACACAAGCACTTAGTTCCTGTGGCTGTTTATGAACGTTTCAACTTCTGGCTCTCAGGTCAGTACTGGGGGGGGGTGGGATGTATAGAGGTGCTCTTGCCCTCTCTGCATGTCCTGCTGCCCACCTAAAGAAAACAAGACCAGATGAATTAGATGGGAGCTATGGGCACTTCAGCTGTAGTGAGTCATATGGTTGCCCAGGGAGGTTGTGGCTGCTCCCTCCCTGGAGGTGTTCAAGGCCAGGTTGGACGAGGCCTTGAGTAACCTGTACTAGTGGGAGGTGTCCCTGCCTATGGCAGGGAGCTGGAACTAGATGATCCTTGAGATCCCTTCCAACCTTACCATTCTATGATTCTATGGTCATCAGGACTTCAGGATGTGGCCTCAACATCAAACATCTACACTGCACAAACAGCTGTGTGTTTGTGAGAGTTAAATGGCAAATAAATGCAATTTGTGAATGGTTTTGATAAACAATCATAGAATATTTTTTTTCCCTTTTATTTTCTTTTTTTTTTCCCCATCACCTGGGCAATTAGCTCAGCAGGTCATGGGATGGATTTAAAGATCTTGTGGTTCTGAGCCAGGCTTGTCTTC
Organism: Ramphastos sulfuratus; assembly: GCA_013399055.1. NCBI lineage: Eukaryota > Metazoa > Chordata > Aves > Piciformes > Ramphastidae > Ramphastos > Ramphastos sulfuratus. The sequence goes on along the minus strand of WBNM01009555.1, from coordinate 52 downwards.
ACCAGATTTTGTTTTAAAGAAGCATCTTTATTTATAAACTCCAAGCAGAATT
>WBNM01009553.1:0-10536 GCA_013399055.1 Ramphastos sulfuratus | reverse complement strand
GAGTGAAGTGAAGCTGAAAGGTTGCTTTGGCTGCGGTGACCATGAAATGGTAGAGTTTAGGATCCTCAGGGCATCAAGGGTGGTGCATAGCAAAATCACAGCTCTGGGCTTCAGAAGGGCAGACTTCAGCCCCTTCAGGGATCTCCTTGGCAGGGTGCCATGGGAAATAACCCTGGATGGAAGAGGGGCCCAGGAAAGCTGGTTACTGCTCAAGGATCACCTCCTCCAGGCTCGGGAACAATGCATCCCAGAAAAGAGGAAGGCAGGTAAGAACGCCAGGAGGCCTGCATGGGTGAATAGAGAGCTCCTGGACACACTTAAATGCAAGAAGAGAGCTTATAGAGAGTGGAAGCAAGGACAGGGGACATGGGACGAGTACAAAGATACTGTTTGTGCAGCCAGAGCTCAGGTCAGGAAAGCTAAGGCAAGGCTGGAATTGAATCTGGCCAGGGACATTAAAGGGAACAAGGGACAATAATGTCTATTCTCTCCACTGTCATTTACAGTAATTGTACTGTTATGTGAGTAGTTTGACTGAAAATACTGCAATATCAGTAAAGATGACAGGATCTCATCCTAAATTTCAGCAAAACTCCCATAAGACAGGAGACATACATGCAACATTTAGTTTTATGCCACAGAAAATAAAATCCAACAGTAACTAATTTATGCCTTCATCTAGAGCATAAAAGTGATATGAGAAATGACAGATTTGTAGCCTGGATAAAGGTATCAGTCTGAATGTGTACATAACAGGCACTGTGCTCCTTGTTATTTTACAAAAAGCCCCAGTGATACATTAGACAAACAATAGGGGTTGCTAAGAAACTAGGAACCAACTCTTTAACAATCATAGAAGCTTACTTGTAACCACTGAAAAGGAATGCTTAAGGATTTAGTAAAGAGTAAGGGAAGGCAAAGAAAACTCATGGCCAACTTTTCTTTTTTTCCTTAGAGAAACACACTGCTTTTATAGCTCATATTTAGATCTTGACTTTTAAGTCAATCCTTGTTTTAACATTTTTTCATTGTTAAAAAGAGACATTTTTTTATCTGTCCAGAGATGGAATAGCAGTAAAGGCTATTTATTTAAAAGAAGGATTTCTCCTGTGTATGTACAGACAGTCACCAAAGAATCTAAGTGAAGACTTACTTTGCATCACAGGTCTCTGGATCATACATTTTTAATATTAGGCTTTTTGAAGACAAAGAAACCCCCTGACCAGCCAAGTATTGTATATCTTGGTGAGGTACAGGTATGCATCACAAAAAGTAACGAATCAAACTAACTTCTCCCATCAGAATGAGGAATAATTGTGTTTAAATTACCAGATTTTTTTATATGAACTGAATTTTGCTTATGGAATTGATGTCCATTCCTAGAATTATAGCAGTGCAGTGTTTCGTGATAAAAGGTGAAATAGCAGGTCTCAGATAATATGTCTTAGTTCTGTGAGAGGTAGCCTAAAGAGTTACCAATGTTAAATATATACCAGTTGATGTCATGTGCCTTCCTTCATTGATTTATTATTATTATTATTTTAAAATTTAATTTACCAAGCATAAAATAACAAGGGAGCATTTGAATATGAAGTTTTAATGAAATCACTCTGAAACATACAGAACTCTATTAAGAATTTTCACCTTTGAACTCTTTTCTGTATTTTCATAGAATCAGAGAATCATAGGATGGTAAGGTTGGAAGGGACATCAAGGATCATCTTGTTCCAATCCCCTGCCACAGGCAGGGACACCTCCCACTAGAACAGGTCACTCAAGGCCTCCAACCTGGCCTTGAACACCTCCAGGGAGGGAGCAGCCACAACCTCCCTGGGTAACCTGTTCCAGTGCCTCACCACCCTCACTGGAAAGAACTTCCTCCTAACATCCAGTCTAAATCTCCCCTCTGCCAGTTTAAACCCATTGCTCCTTGTCCTGTCATTGCAAGACCTTGTCAATAGTCCCTCCCTGGAGGTGTTCAAGGCCAGGTTGAATGAGGCCTTGAGTGACCTGTACTAGTGGGAGGTGTCCCTGCTTATGGCAGGGGCTTGGAACTAGATGATCCTTGAGGTCCCTTCCAACCTTATCATTCTATGATTCTATGATTGCAGTATTTAAGTATCTTTCTGATTATTCATATCACAGGAAATGAATAAACATTAAATAAAAAAACTACTTTTAGAAGTAATAATCAAGAACTAAATCAAAATTGCTTAATGCTTCATGTTTGCCCTATCAAAACTGCAAATAAGTATCACTTATAATTAATGATGATGTCAAAATTTCAGTTTTTGATGCTGCAAAGGTATCTTTCAAATTCAGAATTTATAAGTGCATTCATTTTTCAGAAAGAGAGCATTGATATGCATTTAAAAAAAAAAGTCTTTTTATGCTTTGAAATCACTAAATATTTTACCATGTAGGATCTGATCTTCAAAGCATTACTCATCTGAAAAATGCTTGCTATTGATATAATTGCATTCACTTTTGAAGCCACTGGCTGCATGAGTAAAATGTATATGATTGACCTTTTCTACAATGCCTGCTTTAGAAATAAGAGCAAGAACCTGAGAGCCCAAGGCAGCATCATGTCAGTTGGGATTTTGCCATTGACTCAGTAGAAGATAAGCAGGGTCTCAAAGATGCCAAAAACATTAACCCTAATCTATATTACTGACTCACAGCAAACTTTGCCCTCTCTCAGTCTAGAAGTTTGCCTCTTGGAAGTGTACCAATTTGATCTTTATTGAACAAGGTAAATTTTGCTGTCACATCTCACCTGGAAGATACCAGCTTTTACTCTTCAAAGTCAGAATTCATCATGTTAAGTACAAACCTTATTTCAGCCTGTTGAGCAAAAATTTAATATTTATTGTCTCTTGCTAAATTTCACAATATGAATCAAGAGCATTCTCAGAGCTCTGGAAAAGACNATGCAGCCCAGCACTCGGTTGCTGTCTGGGCTGCACTCACACTGCAGGCTCATGTTGAACTTTTCATCAACCCAGACCCCAAGGTCCTTTTCCCCAGGGCTGCTCTCCAGCTTTTCACCACCCAGCCTGCATTTGTTTTTTTATGTTGGCAGTTTACTACTTATCTCATTCTATCACATTTTGAAAAATTATTTAAGGAATTTAATTGAAACATACTCAAGTATTTATCATGAAACAGCACAAATGGACTGTTTCAGGCCATATGCTTGAAAGCCAGTGTAATTCCAAGCACTGGAAAAGAGAATAATAACATGTAAGATTTCAGCAAAATTAAAAATAAGTATTTTTACCTATTTCACCTATGATCAACAAGAACAATAATTATTTTACCAGGAAATTTTATACTGGTAGGAAGGGTTTATTTCAGTCATCATTTGAAAGAGCTCCAAAATGATCTTATATAATTGATGGAGTAAAGCTCACCTTTCCCCCCCAAATCTCTTTTTTTTTTAATATCCTTTAAAATATTAAATTCTTCTGATTTTCTGAGAAATAAATTTATTCCCTGATGTTTTAATCCAGTTTCTCCTTATTAGCATATTTATGATCACAGAATTTTAGTTACAAATAAAAGCATTCTCAACTATTTCTGAATTTAAGGCACCAATTAGAACAAAAAAAAAAAGACAATCAAGAAAATTCTGTAGTTAATTATATTGCAAAACAAACAAAGCCCAGGAGACTGATCTCTCTGGGTTCATATTCTCTTTGGTTGGTTGCTAAACAACTGCCTGCTGCTAAGTGAATGATCTGCTTTTCCCCTGCAGTGGGGACACCTGTTCAGCTGGTGAATTGGACTGCAGTGCCTGAAGAGTAGAGGGTTTTGACAGGGATTTTAGTGTTTATGGGGCACTTTACTTGCCAGTGGGTGCAAAGGAGATACAGAAACTCTTCTCAGAAAGTTTGAGACTGCACAGTGATGTTAGCATCCTCAGTAGTGTCAGCACTTGGCTTTGGCTGGAGGAACCACCCTGGCAAGCTGGAGGCTGTGGGTCAGACAGAGTGTCAGAGGGAGGATGATGCTTCCCAGGGCTCATGTCAATTGTTTTACCTAGGGCATGATAGAGTGAGAGTGATGATGGCCTCATCTGTGAAGGCCAGCAAGCCTCAAGAAACATGAGTAGGAGGTTTGTGCAATTTTCATGGAGACTGCAGATGCAAGTGAGCTGAGCTGGAGAATGCAAAGGAAGGACAGTTAAATGAATCTGAATGGACACTCCCAAGAGAGGGATGGGTGACCACTCTGGTTACAACAGAAAGACACCTTGGCCTTCATATCTAAATTTACAGAATGGGTGCATTGCACTGATAGTCAAGGAAAGAGAACAGAATCCACTGAAGGAGACTTCAGAGCCAGCTGGTCCTGAATCAAGCGTTAGTACCAAGAGAAGTAGCAGGCAACAATATTTTGAGACTGTTCCTCAGGAGATGAAAGGACCCACCTGCCAACCAGAACTGATGGCATAGGTTTGTTCCTTGCTGGGGCTTGAATCCAGAATGTTGGATCAAGGCTGACAAAGCTCATGTGGCCTTCAGACTTTTTGCTCATACATGTGTGCATCATTAATACTTCCAAGGGAAACATGTAGTAAGCATAAGTGAGAACAAAATGATTAGGGCAAAAGTGGTTTTCTCCTTTGTCCTGTGGATGATGGGAAAGGCTCATGCAGGAGTGGATTCATTCTGAGATACAGCAAGTGGCTGTGTGGCTGTTGTCACAAGCAGTACTTTTACCACAGGGATTTCTGAAAAAGACATGAGATTTATTTGACAAAGTGTGGTACAAGCAATCTTGCCAACTGGACTTGCCAGACTGGTGATGAAGGCTTTAAACTATTCATATGAGCAGATGGTGGTAAAAGCTTGCAGTTAAGTGAGAGAAGGCAAGACGAGGATACATGGGTCAGAGTGATTGGTATAAATGATGTCTTGTGAAGGATAAAGAAGATTAGAATGTGGCTCATCTGAACTGCAAATGCACAAATCCACACAGCCTGAGAAGTTAACAGAGGATGCTTAAGTTCTATGGGTGGATAAAGAACAGTAAACGCCTCGAAGGTTTTTCAAGACTCAGCTACATAAAACACTAAGCAACTTGGTAGAATTAAGTGTTGACCTTCCTCTGAGTGGTACTTGGGTTAGAAATCTCCTTAGAGATCTCTTTAGTTTTCTTATTCTGATAATATACAATGGTCTAACTACTGTGTGCTGGTTTGAGGCTAATTGGAATATTTTAATGGAGAAAATTAGATTATAGGCTGTGAAAAGCAAACAATGGTGATGTCTGCTTCTCTCATAGGCTTGCTGAGATGTATAAGAATAAGAACACAAACATAGGTAAGACACTCTCACACAGGCTCTGAAAGTCTCAGTCTCTCTAGCTTTCTGCCTTGTCCTCTCTGCTGAGTAACCTCACTAACCACTTTCCTTCTAACCCCCCTGGCCAATCCTCCAAACTCACCTTGTATGTAAGGCAAACCCTGGGGTAAGGTAGAGGGGCGGAAAGAAGGTGGAAGGGTGGTTGGGAGCCCCTCCTGGGAAATCTGATTTCTGGGAGGGGAATTGTGTTTCTGTATTACCTTTAACTTGTATATTTCTGTGACTATTCCTGTCTATTGTGTCTCTATCTGCTTGTATATTGTGCTAAGCTGTAAATAGAGCTTCAGTCCTTAACTTCCAGCTGGCTGAGTCTAGTCTGGGGGATTTTCATAGAGTGGGGTGGCAGGTAACTCCTGAACCATCACATACTGAAATGGAAATACACTTGATAAATGGAACATTCTGTATGATGCCTTCAAATTCATCAGCTGAGTTCAGTGAGAAAAAAACAATACTATGCAAAAGCATACAAGCTATCTGCAGAAAGTCAGACAAGTTTGCCATTGAATACTTTGCTTCAACATAAACATTCTTGTGCATAGCTTCTTGGGTTTGAAATTAAACTTTTAGTCTAATCAAGAAAGATTTTCAATTAAGTCTATAGCACAGATGAGTGGAAACACAACTTCATCAGACCTGTGTACTATACAAGATTATTTAGAACTGTAATGCATGCTTTACACCACTAACTACCTTTCTTCAAAAGAGATAACATTGTTTAAAATTAAGGTAAGAGTTATTCTTGTATAAACTTTGCAATACCAGCTCAAGTTACCACCCACTTCATGGTATTATCACTAGCAAATGTGATGTAAAATACTGCTACATAGTTTATCTCATTTTGGCTTTCAATAGTAATTGAAACTCCAACATTCATAGGATCATAGAATGGTAAGGTTGGAAGGGACCTCAAGGATCATCTAGTTCCAACCCCCTGCCATAGGCAGGGACACCTCCCACTAGCACAGGTCACTCAAGGCCTCCTCCAACCTGGCCTTGAACACCTCCATGGAGGGAGCAGCCACAACCTCCCTGGGCAACCTGTGCCAGTGCCTCACCACCCTCACTGCAAACAACTTCCTTCTAATAACTAGTCTAAATCTCCCCTCTGCCAGTTCAAACCCATTGCCCCTTGTCCTGTCATTGCAAGACCTTGTCAATAGACCCTCCCCAGCCTTCCTGTAGGCCCCCTTCAGATCCTGGAAGGCTACTCTAAGGTCTCCTCCAAGCCTTCTCTTCTCCAGGCTGCAGAGCCCCAACTCTCTCAGTCTGTCCTCACAGGAGAGCTGCTGCAGCCCTCTGATCATCTTCGTGGCCTCCTCTGGACCTGCTCCAACAGTTCACTGAATATTGAATATTATTTCTTTGTGAGGCAGTGCTTGTGCCACATTAATTACCTCTAAGTTCAATTTAAGGTTTCACATTCAGGACAGACACTCCTGGCTTTCTGGAGACGTATAGGAATTACGTTAGTACACATCACTGATGATACTCAACTATTTTAAGCAATAAGAAGTCCTGCCAATGACTTTGAGTGACCTGAAATAAACTGGGTTTGTGAAATTGGGAAAACAGCTGAGAAAACTTTGATCAGGATTAGAAAAGTTTACCACTACTAAATCTAAAACATCTGAGTTAAAATTGACCTTTACAAAATCAATCACTTTTGTTATAATAATCCTGAATAGACATGGTTTCTGTTTAGATGCTACATTTGAAAAAGCTTAATGGAATCCCTGTGAGCTGTTCCAGATGCTACAGTGCAAATATGCACATCATGACAACAGAGAAGATATTTAAGTATTTACATAGTGTGGCAGGAGGCTGGTATAAATGTGATGTATTTGTCTCTGAAATAAAAATTGTTAATTACTTCAGACAAGTAGACAGGAGAAAAAATATTGAGAGGCCAGTGACAGTAACAACANGGTGATACTGTGATATTGTGATATAAATTGCTAAAAATTTCCCAAACCCAAAAGTGACCTTCCCTCTCAAATTGTGAATTTTGTAACCTGATAGGTGTAGAAACAGCAAACTGCATGTATTGGAAGCAAGGAAGTAGAGAAATTTGGCTTTGTTTTCTACTTAACCTGTTCAAAAAATAATGCCATCACAAGAAGAATTAATCAACATATAGGCTTCACTTTCTTTATGAGCTACAAATAGGAAGCTATATTTCAATCTTCTAAACACAGAAGCCATAAAATTTGAGATCACTCTAAGCTATCCTGCCTCATTTATTTCAGTTAATACAGTCAATGGAGTATGAAAAACTGCTCCACTGGCCAGCTTTGGGTGCCAAAATTAAGCAAAGCAGAAATGCTCTTCAGCTGCTAGATACTGAGGGAGGCAATTCTCCCCCATCCACTTGGCTCCCATGAGATTCCACCTGTAGTGTTGTGTTCGGCTCCAGGCTCCAATCATTAGAAGCACACTGACCTGTTAGCACAAGTCCAGAGGAGGGCCTATGGCAGGGGGTTGGAACTAGATGATCTTTGAGGTCCCTTTCAACCTTATCATTCTATGATTCTATGATTCTATGATTCTGTGATTCTGTGATTCTATGATTCTATGATTCTATGATTCTATGATCAGAAGGCTGGAACACGTCCCCTGTGAGGAGAGAGTGAGGCAGATTGGGTTGTTTGCTCAGACTTGAGGATAGAAGGCTCCAAGGACACCTTATAGCAACCTTCCAGCACTTAAAAGAGGGCCTATAGGAAAGGTGGAGAGGAATTCTTTGTATATATATATAATGATAGGGCAAGGGGTAATGATTTTAAACTGAAAGAGGTTAGATTTATATTGGATGTCAAGAAGAAGTTCATCAAAAGCCTGATGAGGCATTGGAACAGGTTGTCCAGAGAAGTTCTAGATGCTTCATCCCTGGAAGTGTTCAAAACCTAGCTGATGGAGGTTTGAGCAACCTGATGTAGTGGAGGGTGTCCCTGCCTATGCCATAGAGTTNTTCTATGATTCTATGATATTGAATACCCATTGGCAGATTCAGTTGCATGTCTTGGCTAGGTCCCCTCTCAGATTCTAATGAAGGAAACCAAAACCTTAACCCCATCCTAACTGAACTCCAGATATAAACACAAAGAAATTTCTGAAAAAATTAAACCTGTTTCAAAGCCTTTCAAAAGATGAAGAAAATCAGACTGACTGCTGAAGCAATCACAATGATTGCTATGATGCAAGGAGAATGCAGAATGTAGTTGTGCAAAGAAATAATAGTTTTTACTTCAAAGTTTATTTAAATGCAACAGTTCCATGTCCTTCCTGTGCTGGGGGCTCCAGAACTGCACACAGGACTCCAGGTGGGGTCTGATGAGAGCAGAATAAAGGGGCAGAATCCCCTCCCTTGCCCTGCTGGCCACGCTGCTCTTGATGCAGCCCAGCACTGAGTTGCTGTCTGGGCTGCACTCACACTGCAGGCTCATGTTGAGCTTTTCATCAGCCCCGACCCCCAGGTCCATCTCCTCAGGGCTGCTCTCAGCCATTCACCACCCAGCCTGGAGTTGTGCTTGGGATTGTGCCTACCCAGCTGCAGGACCTTACACTTGGCCTTGTTGAATTTCAGGCAGTTGGCCTGGGCCCACCTCTGCAGCCTGTCTAAGATACTGTGAATGCAATATTGTTATTTTTTTAAAAAATCATGTAAAAAAACATATTTGAACTGTAAGTGATGGCAAAATAAAAAATTTTGTAGACATCATGCTTTAAATAAATAATTTAAGATTTGTATTCTTGGCAGGCTGTAAGACCAAAGCAAAGTTTTACATCTCAGGTTTTGCCGCAAGATGATTCTGAATTGCAGATCGATGCTAATGTAATACCACTTATTTTCTCTTCAAACAACTAAACATAGCCAGAAGCTTTTAATGACATTTCATACTGATTTCATAAATTATCAAAGTAAATTTACAATAGTAATTAAATTTTAGGTTAAGTGAGCCTATGTCTTGCTTCTCCTGATTACATTTCTTGTTGTCTGTAAGTTCTATACAAGATTAGCTTCTAGACTTGAAGTTTCTAAGGTTCTGAGAGAGTTGGGGCTCTGCAGCCTGGAGAAGAGAAGGCTTCCAGGAGACCTTAGGGTAGCCTTCCAATATCTGAAGGGGGCCTACAGGAAGACTGGGGAGGGACTATTTACAAGGTCTTGTAATGACAGGACAAGGGGCAATGGGTTTAAACTAGCAGAGGGAAGATTGAGACTGGATGTTAGGAGGAAGTTCTTTGCAGTGAGGGTGGTGAGGTACTGGCACAGGTTGCCCAGGGAGGTTGTGGCTGCTCCCTCCCTGGAGGGGTTCAAGGCCAGGTTGGAGGAGGCCTTGAGTGACCTGTACTAGTGGGAGGTGTCCCTGCCTATGGCAGGGGGGTTGGGACTAGATGATCCTTGAGGTCCCTTCCAACCTTATCATTCTATGATTCTAAGGTTATAATACAAACATATTTTTAAAAATGTTATTCATACTCTGTACTTAATTGAACTCATCTTATTACAAGATATACTGTGATCTATTAAACCTAGTCTTACAGAGACTTTGGCTTTCAAAACACTAATACAGTGAGGAATTTTAAATTTGTTTAAGATCTCCTCCTATATACAAGTTCTATAGATGTAATTTTTCTTTACATTTTGTGTGATGACAAAAAGAAAAATAAATCTGAGCATGTCCTCGAGATGCATGCTCTCCATGCAATGCAATTTTAAGGAGAAGATGACTGAAAGTCTTTCTCTAAAAGGGCAACACACAGCCCAGATGAAGTGCCTCTTTACCCTTGTGCACAAAGCATGGTTAGTGAACTGGATGAGCTGGAAGCTACTGTGCAGTTGGAAAGCCACAATTTAATTGCTCTTGCTGAATCCTATTCAGATGGATCACACCACTGGAGCACTGCAATTGATGGTGGCTGTGATGGTTTGGGAGTTCCCTGCCCCCCCACTCTATGAAAATCACCCAGGCTAGACTCAGCCAGCTGGAAGTAAGGACTGAAGTTCTATTTACAGCTTAGCACAATGTACAAGCAGAGATATACACAATAGGCAGGAATAGTTACAGAAATATACAAGGTAAAGGTGATACAGAAACACAATTCCCCTCCCAGAAATCAGAGTTCACACAAGGGACTCACAACCACATTTCCACCTTCTTTC
>WBNM01009551.1:1139-14196 GCA_013399055.1 Ramphastos sulfuratus | reverse complement strand
CTGAGGGAGCTGGGGATGGTTAGTGTGAGGAAGAGGAGGCTGAGGGCAGAGCTCATTGCTGTCTGCAGCTACCTGAAGGGACATTGTGGAGAGGCTGCTGCTGGGCTCTGCTAACAGGGAATTGGAGACAGAAGAAGGGGGAATGGCCTCAAGCTGAGGCTGGGGAGGTTTAGATTGGACATTAGGAAAAAGTTTTTCCTGGAGAGAGTGGTCAGGGACTGGAATGAGCTGCCCAGGGAGGTGGTGGAGTCCCCCAGCCTGGGTGTGTTTAAGGCTGGTTTGGATGTGGTGCTTGGGGTTATGGTTTAAGGTGAATCTTGTAGAGTTCTAGGTTGGGCTTGGTGCTCCTGAGGGGCTTTGCCAACCTGGATGTGTTTAAGGGTGGTTTGGATGTGGTGCTTGGGACTGTAGTTTAAGGTAGATCTTGTAGAGCAGGGTTCTAGGTTGGACTTAGTGATCCTGAGGGACTTTGCCAACCTGGATGGATGTTTCTGTGACCAGATATCTTTGCTGGCTTCACCTCAGTCTGCTTCTGGGAGCTAGAATGTGTGTGGTAAAAGAGGGGAAAATAAGAGAGTAAATGGATTGTGTCTCTCATCAAAAGGAGACTTTTTGGTTTCCATATTGACAAATTTTCAGAGCCTTTGAAATGAAGCTGGAAAATATGGGAAGGTTGTGCTGTTTTGATCAGAATTTGGACTCATTGTTTTTCCTCACCAGGTGTCACAACTCTTCCCTGGTTTCCCAGCTGGGAGAGGGATGGAAATAAACTGGGGAGATTGAAAAGAAAATTACAATTTTGAAAAAGAAGAAGCTGACACCAATGTGCCTGGAACAGAAAGTAACAAAATGGATCTCTTTTTGCATTTTGAAATGATGTTGACATGTAAACCAACATTTATTTTTACTTATTTGTGGGAGGGGATCAAGCCACTAAACACCTCCAGTGTAGTCATGTTCCTAGAAGGCAAAACAAAATGAGAAGCTTTGGCTGCCATATTCTGCCAATATTCAGTTCATCTTGTATGAACTTGGGCACATCAGTTAATTTGCCACTTTCTCAGCAAGCTTGTTTGCACAGTGAGAACAATACCACTTCCTTTTTCTCATCCTTTGTCTTGCTTACTGAGATAGTCACTACTCCAGGGAGTACACAATCTCTAATTAATAACAACTAACATAATAGCACCCTGAGCTCTAGGACCTACCGCAATGCAAACAACTAATAATCACCACAAGTCCTCTGTTCTGAGGCATGGCCTGCAAGAGCTANACAAGGGGCAATGGGTTTAAACTGGCAGAGGGGAGATTTAGACTGGATGTTAGGAAGAAGTTCTTTCCAGTGAGGGTGGTGAGACACTGGCACAGGTTGCCCAGGGAGGTTGTGGCTGCTCCCTCCCTGGAGGTGTTCAAGGCCAGGTTGGACGAGGCCTTGAGTGACCTGTACTGTACATGATTCTATGATTCTATGTCTACATTATCACTTAGCTTCATAGAGATCTGCAGAGATCTGCCAGCTGCTGGCCACAGGCTTAATCCTAAAAGAAATCAAAGAATCATAGAATCATACAATGGTAAGGTTGGAAGGGACCTCAAGGATCATCCAGTTCTAACCCCCTGCCATGGACAGGGACACCTCCCACTAGAACAGGTCACTCAAGACCTCGTCCAACCTGGCCTTGAACACCTCCAGGGAGGGAGCAGCCACAACCTCCCTGGGCAACCTGTGCCAGTGTCTCACCATTCTCACTGCAAACAACTTCCTCCTAACATCCAGTTTCAATCTCCCCTCTGCCAGTTTAAACCCATTGCCCCTTGTCCTGGCATTGCAAGACCTTGTCAATAGTCCCTCCCCAGCCTTCCTGTAGGCCCCCTTCAGATACTGGACGGCCACTATAAGGTCTCCTCGAAGCCTTAAGTATCTATGTTCTGTGTTGCCTGTAGATGTCTGATTCCCTGCTCGTGTGTTTTTACTTGATTATGGCATATCACAAATCCAGCCAGACTAATTTTTATGGTTAGCATCCAAACCCTCCAGTTTTTGAGGAAGGCATTTTACTGGGATCAAAACTCCATCGCCACTGCAAAAAATTAGTGCAGCAACCAACGGGATGAAAACAGGAAAGTTTCACAGCAACCTCTCCAACACAACCCAAAAAGTCTAAGGGATGCCATTTAGAATGGCCCTTCTCTAGAGTTTGGCTTTCAGTGGTCTGATAGCATTTTGAAGCAGACAAAGCCTCCCAGCAGCATTCACAGCCCTTCCCAGAAGCTCAGTCCATCAAGTGACTCCTATAGCTTTCCCCTGTGGACACCCCTGGTCACCCCAGGCAGAGCAAGGGCAGCAACGTTCCCTTACTCCTCCCACCACCCTTTAGGAGAGGGGGCTGTGAAGCAGGGAATGACACAAACAGCATGCAAGCAGTCAGAGGAAACAGCTGACCTGGGAACTGAGCTCCAGTTGCTCAAATCTTTGCCAGGAACCAAGCCATAGGCTGTTGTTTGCTCTTGAAGCCTCCGGACATCCCCAGGGCTGCTGAGTATTAGGTAACAAATTAAATGAGGAGTGAGAGGTCCAGTTCTGTAGTGTCTTAGAAAGCTTGGGCTGCTGAGTATGAGGTAGCAAATGAAATGAGGAGTGAGAGGTCCAGTTCTGTTGTGTCTTAGGTAGCAAATGAAATGAGGAGTGAGAGATCCACTTCTGTAGCGTCTTAGAAATCTTGGGCTGCTGAGTATTAGGTATCAAATGAAATGGGAAGTGAGAGGTCCTCTTACTGGATCTTCCTACTTCATTTAGCCACGTGGGAATTTTTTAAGTTGACTCCTAAGGAAACAATCTGCATCCTGTGTTCTGAAAAATAAGCCTGCAATGTAAAAAGCATTTTAGAATGCTTTTGTGGTAAAGACTTTCTGTGGCCTGGAAGTGTAAAAGCCTGCATTGGTGTTGTATGGTGCTGTAGCAATATAATGTGGGTGTTTCATAGTGAGACCACTCATAAAATCTGACTTCTCACTCCTCATTTCATTTGCTGCCTAATACTCAGACTCTAAGACACTGCAGAACTGCCTACATGTTTCCCCTTGTGGCAGATAGCAGATAACTGTTAATAGACTTGCTTAGGAAGTTTATTTCCAGGAAGAACTTAACCATATTCATTTTTATGGAGGTGTGAACACTGCTTAAGGAGCTTAAGTCCAGTATAAGCAATATAAGTATTATCTGATAGGTTCATGAGGATGCTAACATGCATTAATAGGAAACTCCAGAGCCAGCTTTCATTGCTGTGTGCAGATAGGGCCATGGTGTAAAGAGAGCTCTTTCTGATGTTGCAGAACACATCACTCTTTCCAGGTATAACAGTAACTGATACCACACACCCTCTCCTTCCTCCTCCTGCAGTTCCTGTGAAATCAGCAGCAAGACCACTCAGGTGGAATCCTCTCTTCTCTACAGCTGCACCTGGCACGTGCTGCAGTCAGACTTTGACCACCCTTCCAGACAGGGCCATGCACTGTTGTAGGAAGGTGAAGGTACTGGAGGGGCTCCAAAACAACTCTCATTTTCACTTGTCAGATATACCCAGGTATGTGCAAACTCTGCNCATCTTGGTGGCCCCCTCTGGACCCACTCCAACACTTCAATGTCCTTCCTGTGCTGGGGGATCCAAAACTGCACATATTTCTAACTTAAATCTTTACTGGTCCTAACAAATCTTTACTGCTCCCTTTAAGGCCAACAGCAAGGATCTCACTGGGTGGGACTGGGCTCTGCTTTCCACACCACAGGCATAGCTGTCTGCCCCCTTTCCATGCTGTGGAGCCTTCAGGAAGAGGGAAAGGTGCACACACAACACTGCTCAGTGCATTCCAGGATTTAACTCACACTGCACATGCTGTGTGGTGATGAAAATGTGCTTAAAGGAGCATATATTACATTATGTCCAGGTTTAGAGAAATATTTTAATGGAATAAAGAAAGAGCCATATATTTTCTTTTTTTTTTTTCCTTTTTTTTTTTTTTTTTTTTTGGTATAGATGTAAGCTTCACCTCCTGCTATTTACAACCTCAAGTGCTCCAATATTGGGTTGGTTAATAGGATCCAGACAATGAAGCTGACTACAGGGAAAAGCAGGAGGCTGTTTTAGTTTCACCAGCCAAGGACAGGAAAAAAGACTTGGCTTGATAAATGGTGTGAAGCATATTAGATGTTAAAAAATGTTTCATTTTTAATAATCCTAGGTGTTACTGACAACCCAGGTAAAAAGCAAAGTTCATTTCTTCAAAACATATTTAATCTGACAGTATCCCTTTAATTAAGTAGCAATTTAGATTTTTCCTTCCCTCCACATACAAAGCTTTAATGAAACATGAAAGCCACAAAAGACATTTGCGTGTGTTTCATGGCAGAGCATGAGGAATGATTTTTTTTTTTTCTCTGTTTAAATTCACAGGCAGTAGCTGTACAAATAACATTTAATATTTGTCAGAAGTATTATCTGCCTTTTTTTTTTTTTTTCCCACCCCCCTCACAGCATTACATTACTAAGGTAATAAGTACATGAGAATACATGATTTCCTGGCTACTGTATTGAATATGCACCTTTAAACAAAGTTAGACTTGGGAATTTACCCCTATCTTAAAATGCTAATCTAACACTAATTAAAAGGCCAGTGGATGTGCTTTGATGGATTCCAGTTCACAGAATATGACAAATGAATTCAGATGGCATGCACGACTGCAGCAGAATTACAATATCAGAGCTGCAGTCAGCCAGGGGAAGCCAGGCAAGGGGCTCTGTGCACTGGTGCAGGGGCAGGGAGGAGGGAGAGCTGGAGCTTGCCATGGCTTCTCTGGGTGCTGCCATCCTCTCAAGGTGTGGCCAGCCACAGCCTTTGTTTCTCATCTCATAATTGCTGAAGCAGAAATCTGACTTCTTTTGCATCTCGCCCTCCCTCCCTGTAATGCATACACCTCCCTGCTAGGCACCGTGCGGTGCTGAGCTCTTCAGAAAGGACAAGGCTCCTCAGGGAAGGAAAGCCAAAGTGTAGCCACTCTTTTCTCCCACAGAGCAGCACATTTCACAGGCTTCTTTGGCTCCCTAAGCTCNCAGGACTCGGTTGCTGTCTGGGCTGCATGCGCACACTGCAGGCTCATGTTGAGCTTTTCATCACCCCAGACCCCAAGGTCCTTTTCCTCAGGGCTGCTCTCAGCCATTCACCACCCAGCCTGGAGCTGTGCTAATCTGAACATAGGCAGCAAACACAGCACAGAACATAGCACAAGCAAGGGGTTAGAGAACAAAACCATTCTGTTTTTCCTGATAGAAAACAAGAGAACCTCATGCTGTACCCCCTGAGGAATTTAGCTGTTGCAATGCTGAGTTTAAGCCAGGAAGGGTGAGGCTGCTCTGTACAGGGACATCCTCTCCCTGCTGCAGTGTCTATGGTTGCTCCCCAACCATGGTTTAAGGAGGACCTGAACAGTTGAACTCTGGAGGCAGAAGCTTGAGAATACATGAGTAAGCCTAAAACCAGGCACTTCCCTCAGACCAGACAGGAGGTTGTTGGGATTCTCCCTATAAGTAGTATTTTAATTTTATGCATCCCAATAGCAGCAAAATGACAGAACATAACCAGCCTCTCACCAGGCACTAGATCTACACAGAAACACAGAAACATTCCAGTTGGAAAAGCCCTTCAGGATCACCAAGTCCAACCCAGATCCCTACTCTACAAGGTTCGCCTTTAAACCATATCCCCAAGCACCACATCCAAAGGACTTTTAAACACACACAGGGTTGGTGACTCCGACACCTCCCTGGGCAGCTCATTCCAGTGCCTGACCACTCTTGATGGGAAAAAAAAATTTCTAATATCCAGTGTAAAACTACTCAGTGGCAGCTTGAGGCCATTCCCACTTGTTCTGTTTACCTGTGAGAAGAGACCAGCACCAACCTCTCCAGCCCTCACACAGTACTGATGGGAGCAGTTCAGTGCTGAGACCAGCACCAACCTCTCCAGCCCTCACACAGTACCTATGGGAGCAGTTCAGTGCTGAGACCAGCACCAACCTCTCCAGCCCTCACACAGTACTGATGGGAGCAGTTCAGTGCTCTGATTATTTCTATCAAAGTTGGCCTAGAGTCTAGAAAACAGCCATGCCACAGCTGAAGAAATATTCCAGCCACTTAGTCACTGGGTACCCCAGGGTTGACTGATCCTCCCTAAAAATGTCATGGTGGGGGGAGGGTTGTATAAGTAATTAAATTTCCACTGGCTCAAGAAGAGAGTGTGTCTGTACTTTGAGGCTAACGCACAAGTTCATTCACAGCCTCCCTGTGAGGCAGTGTCAAAGTTTGAGCGGCTTTAGAGATGCCCTCTGGCAAAAAGAGAGGCTGCAACTGAGCAGTGTCTTTCAGAACAGATCAGCAGCATTTTGACAGTGGGCTCTGGGATGGCTCTGCCTGGCTGCAAATTTGGCTGCAAGCACTTTTCCAGGGTCTCGCAGCGAAGCGCTGCCAGCGCGAGATACCGAACTGCCGCTGAGCAATGTCCAGCCAGCGTTTTGCAAGCCAGGCTTGGGGACTCTCAGAAGGTTTCAGAGTGGACAGAGCACTGCACAAATTGGGGATTGGAGCTGCCTGGTTGCTAGCCAGATTGGATTGAGGACAGGATGATCTTAGCCTGGCCTGCAAAAAAGACCATGGAAAAATACCCAGAGTGCCAATCCATACAAGATCAGTCTGTCCTTTCAAGGGACGGGGGACGGGGGGGCGGGGTGTGAGTTTTTTTTCCAGATTGTTCTTTTTATTTTTTTTCCTTTGTGAGTGTGGATCTTACTCTGAGCACAGCTGAATTTCCAGATGAAGAAAATTCTCCCCCTCACAAGTCCTGCTTGATCTTACTATCACAAACTGTGTGTACAGCCCTAACGTGTTCCCATGACTGCCACTTCTATGTCCCCTTGCTCTCCGATCGGAGATAAATAAACCAAAGACAGCATGATGCCTGTTATCTGAAAAGATTCAGGTAGAGCAAGTATCATAGCACAATCAGGCTACTTGAAAATTGTATTTTCCTGGAAAGGACTTTTACTTGCCTTCTTGGATCACGCTCAGAGGAAGTCTGAGGTCTAGAGGGAGAAAATAACTCTTAGTAACCGAATGTTTGAACACTCGTACAGGATTAATTACTTGGTTTATTTTCTCTTTAATTTTAAGCGATTGTACTGCTAGCAAAAGTGAAAAGTAAAGACTCTGATCTATGCCAGGCACTTAGTACATGCAAATGCTCTGCAAGTTTTCCCTATCTTGAAGAATTTCAGCGCTGACTACAAAGGCAAAGCGAACTGAAGCGATCCCTGGAGAAAACATGTGCAACTCCACTCCTAGAGAAAGACCACTTGCTTCACTAGGTCTGCACTCATTTATCCTCAGGATGAATTCATTTTTCCTATTACTAGATGGACATTCTATTTCTAATGGAGTCTGTGTGATCTAAGCACTCCCAGTTAGCCTTTCCAGAAGCAAAATCCCATGCTCATACCACGAATTGCATCGCTGAGCAGTGCTGGAAGCATCAGTTGAGGTGCATTAACCTTTGTGCTGCCATTGAGTAACCTGGGGCTCTGCAGCCTGGAGAAGGGAAGGCTTCCAGGAGACCTTACAGTAGCCTTCCAGGATATGAAGGGGGCCTACAGGAAGGCTGGGGAGGGGCTATTGACAAGATCTTGCAATGACAGGACAAGGGGCAATGGGTTTGAACTGGCAGAGGGCAGATTTAGACTGGATGTTAGGAGGAAGTTCTTTCCAGTGAGGGTGGTGAGACACTGGCACAGGTTGTCCAGGGAGGTTGTGGCTGCTCCCTCCCTGGAGGTGTTCAAGGCCAGGTTGGAGGAGGCCTTGAGTGACCTGTACTAGTGGGAGGTGTCCCTGCCTATGGCAGGGGGTTGGAACTAGATGATCCTTGAGGTCCCTTCCAACCTTACCATTCTATGATTCTATGATTATGGCAAATCTGAAACACTGAGCTGTATAAAACATCTCAGACAAAGCTTCTGTTCAGCCCTGGTGCAGCAAATCTTTTGTCTGTGGCACATCACACTGACAAATTCATGGAATGGTTTAGGTTGGAAGGGACCTCAAAGATCAGCCAGTTTCAACCCCCTGCCATAGGCAGGGACANACACTGGCACAGGTTGCCCAGGGAGGTTGTGGAGCACAGAAGCACAGAATGGGATAACACTGGCACAGGTTGCCCAGGGAGGTTGGGGAGCACAGAAGCACAGAATGTGATCTTTGATCACATTCTGTGCTTCTGTGCTCCCCAACCTCCCTGGGCAACCTGTGCCAGTGTTATCCCATTCTGTGCTTCTGTGCTCCACAACCTCCCTGGGCAACCTGTGCCAGTGTCTCATCACCCTCACTGCAAACAACTTCTTCCTAAATTAGTGCAACAAGGATTGCAAAGCTCTGGAAAATAGATTGATTCCTTAACAAATAACGTGGGAAGAACAGTGGATTTCTAACAGTTGTTCCCCCAAAATGTATTTCAACCAAACTTTGCATCCTAGATGTGGTTATGGCTCATAAATTTCTAGTTAACATTTACTTATTACCCTAATTAGGTCAACTGAAAACATTCAAGTCTGGGATGAAGATGCCAGACCTGAGGGTTATGAGCAGTGGAAAGGAGGTGCTTAGAACACATTTACTTATGAATCATGAGGGCTGCTGCCAGGTTCTCACTGTAGGAAAGTCAAATGTCAGGTTGCCTGTGCTTGGTTATGACTAAGGTTGAGATCAGGTCTCTGCATCCCCTGAGTCACATTCTCCACACCCTTAGCCAACTTTCCTAACCTGGCCATGTGCTCATTGAGACCAAAAAAACCCAAAAGTGTTTATTTATCCTAATCCTTGGGACACTTGTGAGGCAGCAGTGCTGACTCTGAGCTGCATGCACGCTCAGCCTGACAGGAATGAACAGGGGTAAGCAGTGCATGTCCTGCCTGCACCAGAGGGAGCCCAGACATGACAAGCAGAGGTTATGTGATAGCTTCATTTTCCACACCCCATGACCACAGGGAGGCATTTGCAGATGACAGGCAGGATTACAGGAACATTCTCACTAGATTATACTAACTGATGACCTAATCAGTTCCTATAACCCATGAACTTCCTTTGCAACTATGGAATTCTGCTGATGGCAGAGTCGCAGAGAGGGCTGGGTTGGAAGGGATCTCTGTGCTGGTTTGAGGCTAATTGGAGTATTTTAATGAAACAAAATTAGATGATAGGCTGTGAAAAGCAAACAATGGTGATGTCTGCTTCACTCATAGGCTTGCTGAGATGTATAAGAACAAGGAAATAAACATAAATCTAAGACAGAGAGTCTCTACCTGTTGGAGTTTGGTGTCTGTGTTCTTCTCTCTGGGCTTCTGCTGGTATCTCAACTAATCACTCTGCTTCTAACCCCTCTTGCCCATCCTCCAAACTCACCTTGCATGTAAGGCAGATCCTGGGATAAGGTAGAGGGGTGGAAAGAAGGTGGAAGGGTGGTTGGGAACCCCTCCTGGGGACTCTAATTTCTGGGAGGGGGATTGTGTTTCCGTATTACCTTTAACTTGTATATAGCTGTAAATATTGTAATATATTGCAAATATCTGCTTGTATACTGTGCTAAGCTGTGAATAGAAAGCTTCATTCCTTCACTTCCAGTTGGATGAGTCTAGTCTGAGTGATTTTCATAAGAGTGAGGGGTGTGGGTAACTCCCAAACCATCACACCCTCCTAAGGCCATCCCCTTTGCAGCAAGCAAGGACATCCTCAACTAGACCAGGCTGCCCAGAGCCTTGTCGAGCCTCACCTTATCTCCAGGAATGGGGCCCCAACTACCCCCCTGGGCAACCTGTTCCAGTGCCCTCATGGTAAAGAACCTGTTCTTAACATCCAACCTGAATCTCCTTTTCTCTAGTTCGAATCCATTGGCCTCACACTAAAGAACCTGTTCCTGATGAAGGTGCAAGCACTCCCAGCTGGCACTGAAAAGGTTTGTTTGGTGTCTCCAGCTTTCACCAGCCTACCTATGGCATTACCAACAGTGATTGCTCCACCTTCAGTCACCAGGTTACCTCAGATGAGGGTCATGAAAGGGACATGCCAGCTGTGATAAGGTCTCATTGAAAAGGTTTGTTTGGTGTCTCCAGTTTTTATCAGCCTACCTATGGCATTACCAACAGCGATTGCTCCACCTTCAGTCACCAGGTTACCTCAGATGAGGGTCATGAAAGGGACATGCCAGCTGTGATAAGGTCTCATTGAAAAGGTTTGTTTGGTGTCTCCAGTTTTTATCAGCCTACCTATGGCATTACCAACAGCGATTGCTCCACCTTCAGTCACCAGGTTACCTCAGATGAGGGTCATGAAAGGGACATGCCAGCTGTGATAAGGTCTCATTGAAAAGGTTTGTTTGGTGTCTCCAGTTTTTATCAGCCTACCTATGGCATTACCAACAGTGATTGCTCCACCTTCAGTCACCAGGTTACCTCAGATGAGGGTCATGAAAGGGACATGCCAGCTGTGATAAGGTCTCATTGAACAACACCAAAGCATTATTTGGAAGGTCTCTTGCTGTGGCAGCAATACTTGTGTTGCATTTTACAGAGCTCACTTGCTGAAACATAAAGATCCAGAGTTGTTCAGCAGCTCCCTGTACCCAAACAACAGCAAGTGATGCATTCTCAGCTTGTGTAAAATGAGCATCTGCTTTTCAGTGCACAGAAGTTCTCTCACCACTGCCATCAGTGGAGCTATGTTTCCACCAAACCCTTCCCTTCCTGTACCTCTGGTTCTTCAGCCTCTTCCGCTATCAATTCCTTTTTTTAAGGTATTCTTTCTTCCATATACTCATTTCATTGCACCAAAGAAACAAAGTATGAAACCTGAGCATCTCACCATGCTCCCTTGTGACTATTAGTTCAAAACTAACAACCCAACCTACCTTACTCAAACTGTGAGAAAGCAAAAAGCCACAAACCTCCAAGCTAAGGCCCAGATCTTCTGTTGGAGCCAAATAAATCCACAGGGAATCACATTTTCATGGCCTGCAAATACCTGCTAGAGCTCTGGCAACACACAGATAGAATGGTTTAGGTTGGAAGGGACCTCAGAGATCATCTAGTTCCAACCTCCTGCCATAGGCAGGGACACACAGGCTGATGCTAGGGCCAATGAATATTCATAGAATCATAGAATGGGAAGGTTGGAAGGGACCTCAAAGATCATCCAGTTCCAACCCCCTGCCATAGGCAGGGANGCCACCACATAGGAGAAGTCTTCCCATAGAGGCTGTGTCAGCATTGAAATGCTGCATTATGTTTAGCAGCACCAAACGGAGCAGAGCCTGCTTAATTTACCCCACATCAGTTGCATTCAGTGTAAAAATTTATCCTCCCCTCCACTCAGCACTGAGACAGGAGCTAATATCCATTCCTCTTAGCAAATGCAGGTCCACATCTCTTGTCTGCTTTGGTTTTATACACATTTTGTCACCCTTATTTGTTCCAGTGCAACCAGTTTTGGAGCAAGGCTCTCCTTGATTGGGGGCAGCAGCAGATGATCCCCAGAGATTAGTCTGTGGCTAAACTGTGCCACTTTCATGATGAAACAGCCTGGCAATGGGCTGCTTCAGTGAAGCAGAAAAAAAAAGACAAATTAATTACATCAAACAATTCTATACTGCAAATTCAAATACTTAACAGCATCCCACATTATCTTCAGCTATCAATGAATGCTGATTCCAGAGGCAGTGCTGTCAGACTACAACTGAACATGACCCAAGACTGCAATATAAGAGGACTACTCCCTCCATCTTTCCTTTTCTACAGGAACCTCACCCTTTCTTTTGCTCTTTCCACTCTGCCATTCTCCCAGGTTGGCCCATGCCAGCATTGGTGGTTGCCCACCAATAACAACACTAAAACATTAAACACTTCTTGTTTTAGGAAGAGGAGACTGGAAACAGCAACTGTTCAAACACACCAGAGATGGGCAGCCAGAAGTCCTGAGATGGGCAGCCAGAAGTCCTGACCCCAGTGGCAGGTGGTCCACTGCCAGGTGCAAGATGTGACACAGACCTGCTAAAGGTATGACATGAGCCAGCAGCCCTGTGGAGCTTCACAAAAGGCATCCAAATCCCTCCTCTGAGCTGTTCTCTAACAATTAAAGTGACCTAAAGCAAAGCTTATTTTAAAATGCTGTTTGTTAGAATAGACATACCAAAAAAAAAAACCAAACCCAACTGAAAACCACAGAGCCAGAGAAGCAAAGGAAAGAATTCTTAACAAAAGAGCATTCTGTGATGCCTGCATTTCTGCAGGAGAGGCCCTTGGCAGTGCTGTGTGACAGGGGAGGGCATTCCATAAACCTACTGCCATGAAAGAGCAAAGTATTCACACTGGAAATGCCCGTTTGGCTGACTCTCCCCCCTCTGCAGCTTGTGTACTCCTTCAGCAGATAACAGAGGACAGCTCTTGCTAGCAGGCTGCTCTCAATGTTCTCTTCATTAAAAAAAAAACGAAAAACAAAAAAACCAAAACAAACAAAACAAAAAAAAAAGCTCCATTCTGCATTGTTTGATGCTAATTAGAAGCTGAATCATGCACTGCATCAACCTTCTCATGTTTTTTGGGTGTTCACAGTTTGTTCTAGCATATTACACCTAGTTTTATTTAGGGCTTGCTTAGAAACCTCTGCTACTAGCACAGTTTGGGGAGCTGATGACAGAATAGAGTTGTGGGAAAGGCATTTTTGTGTGAATTCTACTGAAGGAGAAGCATTGCTAAAAGACAAAAACACAAAGCAAAACTCAGAGCCCCTGGGGATAGAATTGCAGAATGGTTTAGGTTGGAAGGGACCTCAAAGATCATCTAGCTCCAACCTCCCACCATAGGCAGGGACACCTCCCACTAGAACAGGTCACTCAAGGTTTCATCCAACCTGCCCTTGAACACCTCCAGGGAGGGTGTGGAGCACAGAATCACAGAATGTGATCTTTGATC
>WBNM01009550.1:0-13675 GCA_013399055.1 Ramphastos sulfuratus | reverse complement strand
TCCAGCCCTCTGAGCATCTTGTGTAAAGCACAGAAAAATGGGACTCGAGTCCCACGTCAGCACAAAGAGCACAGTAGGAGGGAAGATATGCTGGAGAGTCAAAAATGTGTCTGCCATCAGAAGAGAATGGCATTTGCAGAGCCAAAATGCAAGACTTACTAGTGGAGTGTACCGAGTACTTCCAGAAGGGAGAGGCATGGCAAGGACAGATGGAAGGAATCTGTGGGTTTTGTAGCAATTAACTGGGATCAAGTCAACTTTTGCCCTGTGACCTAAATCTGGGCTTAGAGAGTTAAATATCCTTCATTCCTTAAGCCTTGCAGCAGAGGGATTGCCCCTTCTGTGTCATAGCTCAGATTTACGCTGTCACCGTTGTGTGACTCGTGGGGTCCCTTTGTATCTCCACTGGGGTAGCTGGGGGGATGGGCAGTTAGAATGACCCTCTGGCACGTACTCAGGTGAAGGGAAATCATCTTTAGTGGAAGACTAGATTCAAAGCCTTGGAAACACAAAATAATTTGTGTTTCACAAGGTTTCAAATATCTATTTTTCCCTATTTATTCTGCCACTTTCAGATACTATTCTGAAGTACTGATTCAGACTAATGATAAAAAAAAAAAAATCCTGAATACCCATAAACCATAATACTGTTATAATTAACTACATGAGTCATCTAGATTTATACTTACAGAATTCTAGAACTGGAAGTAATGAGAAAGTAATAGACTAAAGCAGCAGAAAACAGCATTTGCTCCCTCCCTGGAGGTGTTCAAGGCCAGGTTGGACGAGGCCTTGAGTGAGCTATACTAGTGGGAGGTGTCCCTGCCCATGGCAGGGGATTGGAACTGGATGAGCTTTGAGGTCCCTTCCAACCTTACCATTCTGTGATTCTGTGATTATTTTCTGCTATTTGTCAGCAAATCCTGCACAGTATGGCATTGATTTGAATTCTTATTTATTCCAAAAAGCAATCTTAGAATCATAGAATCGTAGAATCTTGCAAAAGATAATGTGAAGAATTTTTTTTTAAAAAATTAGGAATTTTAGTTGATGAGCTGCAATCTTCCTCAGTTAAATTGAATTGCTTCCACCAAAAATGGATCTCAGCTCAAGAACTGTTCAAATGTGTTCATGCTGCTTTCTATTGACTTGCCTGATTTTGTATTCTTTTCAATTTTATTACATGAAATACATTATTTCAGATTGTTTATAGTTATATGTAAGCTACATGTGTCCAAAATATTATTTTTACTGTTAAATTGCATTTGGAGAATTTCTGGTAGTGTCATTAAAAGCATAGCAATGTCCCTGTCCATTCATAAGCGTGGAAGTCTCAGGGCAGTTTAAACATTTCGTGTAGATCATAGAATCATAGAATCGTAGAATGGTAAGGTTGGAAGGGACCTCAAGGATCATCTAGTTCCAACCCCTCTGCCATAGGCAGGGACACCTCCCACTAGTACAGGTCACTCAAGGCCTCCTCCAACCTGGCCTTCAACACCTCCAGGGAGGCTGTGGAGCACAGAAGCACCCAACGTGATCTTTGATCACGTTGGGTGCTTCTGTGCTCCACAACCTCCCTGGGCAACCTGTGCCAGTGTCTTACCACCCTCACTGCAAAGAACTTCCTCCTAGATTAGACTCTATTTCTTGGTGAAATTCTATGATAAGTCCTAAAGTCTACATGATCTCAAGTTCTGATTTAATTTGGAGTACTTGTCCATTACCAAATCAATGATGTCTTTTTTTTTTTTTTTCTATTTTTTTTCTCTGATTAATTAGTCAATACTAAGTGTGTTAGAGGAGAATTTAAGCCTTCTAGATGCAATGTCATATATTGGATAAGAAACTGAATTATGACAAAATATATAGAAAACCTTCTGCTCATTGTGGGATGAAGCTAAGCAAGTCCCTTGACTTCTCTGTTTCCTCTCCCATCATTTATGTGTTTTGTTTGTTAACATGATAAACTCTCCAGGGCAGAAACTGGGCTTGAAGTGCTTTGTTCAGGAGGAGCTTAATCTCTTGAAATGCTACTTAAACATAAATAATAGTAATAAACTCTTGGCAGCAGGCTGCTGATGCACTCCAACTGCTGCATGTTAATATTGCCCCACTGGATCTATAAATCTATCTCCTCCACACCCCAGCCTGTTGACAGTCAGCTTGGAACAGTCACAGGCAGTCAGGCTCCCTCCTCTCAGTCCCAGTGCAGCACTCAGGCTGAGCATTGAATGCACACAGAGAAGTGATGGATTCTGCTTTGCTTCCAGATGACCAAAACTGCAGACAAAGAGGGCATGTGATAGGTGTGAGGTGTGCAAGTGTAGCAACAGACACTCTTTCTTCGAAGAATTTATTGTGGGCTCCCTGGCAAGTGGCTTAATCCCTGCTGCATGGTCTCTCTTGTGCCGATGTGACGGGGCAGGTGGAATGATCCCAGCTGAAAACCAGGCTGTTCAGTGCATGCTGTAGAGATGTGTTTCTTCCAGTTCTCACTCTTTCTGCTCTCAGCCCAAGTGAATGTTGCACATTTGCATATAAAATGTAGTCCTAGAAGCTTTAGGTTGGGTCTTTCAAAAGGCATTTGAAGTGTGCAGGAATATGAGGTTTTGCTGAAACTAAAGCAGTAACTCATAGCTGTTTTTGCATGCAATCACTATTTTGTTTATGTCTCTTTTATAAGGGTTTTATAATAATTACAAGAATTATATTTAATTTCATTCTTCTCTTGAACATTGCTTGGAGAAACAATGCTACGGAACACGTTGCCCACTTTCTAGTCATCAAGAAATAAAAACTAAAGCTGTGTTCAAAATTAATATGGAATTTTGTAAGCAAATATTCTTTCCACTGCAGAAGGATTTTGCTGTCTGACAGGTGTCTCGAAACTGAACGTTTGAATTATGAAGTTGTTGTATTTCCCCTGGATTAAATAAGCTTGTTTACCTGTTTCTTTCAACTATCTACAATTCTTTTTCAACTATCTAAAATTATTAATACAACTGATGTTATCTTTTTATGACATGTATATTTGTGTTCCTCAGATAAATGGAAAGCCCCTGCAGTACATTTTCCCTCATACAAGACTCAAACTACTGAGAGACCCAAAGGATCACACAGTTTCAGGTAATAAAACAAAATAAAAAAATAAAAGGTCTACAAGACATGATAATTAATTTGATTAGTATGAATCATACAAAAGATTTGCACTATAAAAATAGTTCCTGTGTCATATGCAGCAGGAAACACAGTGATCACTTTAAATCATTGCTGCCTGTATGTAACACAAAGCAGCAGTGCAGAAAAAAGGTCACAACATCTGCTCAAGATACATAAACTGTCCAGACATGAAAAACAGAGGGAAAATCTGTTGTGTTATACATATGAGCAGGCTGTTTTGATGTTGATTTTTGTATAACTATATTCTTTGTAAAAGAATTTTCTGTAATATAGGCTTCTGTAGGTGTTCAATGTGTACAGTAACAGGAGTTTTAGTATTGCTGTACTGAAACTGTTTTACAGAGAGTGTTAACAGAACCGCCTGATCACATTTCTCTGTTGTATCTGCACACAGAGACATTTATCACAGAAGTTCAGATTTGTTCTCTTTTCCATAATGCTACCACAAATCATAGAATCATAGAATGGTTAGCATTGGAAGGCACCTCCAAAGGTCATCTAGTCCAAGCTCCCCAGAGTCAGCAGGGACTTGCTCCACTACATTGTGTTGCTCAGAGCCTTGTTAAGCCTCTCCTTGAAGATCTTCAGGAGTGAGGTCTCAACTACCTCCCTGGGCAACCTGTACCAGTGCTCCACCACCAGCATGGTAAAGAACTTGTTCCGAATACCCAATCTGAATTTGCTCTTCTCTCATTTCAAACCATCATCTCTCATCCTATCACTGCAGGCATTTGTAAAAAGTTGCTCTGCAGCCTTCTTGTAGGATCCCTTCAGGTACTGGAAGTCTGCCATTAAGTCTCCCTGGAGCCTTCTCCAAGCTGAACAACCCCAGCTCCCTCTGCCTGTCCTTGTAGCAGAGGTGTTCCAGCCCCTTGATCATCTTTGTGGCCCTCCTTTGGTCCCACTCCCTCATGCCTATGATATACTATGCCTAAGTCTGCTTACAAGGGAGAAGAAAGAGGCAAAAGTTGCTATTAATTCACCTCCCAGGCAGTGAGCAGAAAAACAATGTGATGTTTTCATGTATCAAATTGCAAAAGGTAATTTTGATCTAGCACAGGTAAAGTTCTGTCTGCTTGAGCTTTTGAAACTGCATTCTTTCTCCCTTCTAATACCGATTAGGAGCTCAAAGATTTTTTTTTTTAAGTTGCCTTCTTTCAGAGGTACATGCTTTAAGTGTTTTTTTTCATGAGACCATCAGATTTCTTATAACTAACTTTAAAAAATTCTACCAGTGTGTGTTAATCTCTGTTTCTGCAGAGGTAATTACTGACTGCCAGCTCTGGTGTTGCCTTGGGAATTCAGCAGAAGTGGCACGAACTAACTTGAATTGCTAAATATTGTTTTCACAGGGTTTTTGGCAGTAAAATCTTGCTCACTTCCACCCTCATATTTAGGGTGTTAAGAAGTATTTTCTTGCTAGTCAGAGTAACACCCACTGGTGATTTCAGGTTGCAGAAAGACCTCTCCACCCACGCGGCACAGTCTGAAGGAAGCTGCTGGGTCTGTTGTGTCAGCCTCCACTGCCCCAGGCTCCTGCAGTCCAAAGGAGCTCCTTGACATCCTAGTGGAGATCTTTGCCCTGTGGGATGATGAGTAATGGTGTGATCCAAGATGCTCTCTTACTGAAGAACAACTGGAATTACAGCTGCACTACTGTGTGTAGCTTGTGATTTAAAGTTGCTGAAGGCCTACTCTCTATGTGAGGTTACTTAACCTCATGCAATGTAAAAAGCTTATTCCAAATTCCTGCCTACCTCCCACGCTGACAGCCACAACAATGTATTGTGCAGCAGGGTAAAGGCCTCAGAAGCAATGACTGGAAAATCAAGGTGTAGATACTGTCTTCCTATTTACTAATGCTCTATGCAGCATGAGGTCACACAGGAACAAATATTCACTTATGATCCTGCTAAGGTTTCATAGCCCACACTAGGATTGCTTGCTGCCATAGGGGCAGTATATGGTACCTAAATTCTAACTGAACACTCTTGACTATGTATCTACAAGCTGCAGTCACACTTTTTGGTTTTAGTCAAGATATACCCTTGAAGACCTGCACAGGCATACTTCTATATGATGTACATATAGATTTTCCTACAAATGTGTGATGGTTTGGGAGTTCCCTGCCCCCCCACACTTTGAAAAATCCCCCAGACTAGACTCAACCTGCTGGAAGTTAAGGACTGAATCTCTGTTTACAGCTCAGCACAATGTACAAGCAGAGATATACACAATAGACAGGAATAGTTACAGACATAGACAAGTTAAAGGTAATACAGAAACACAACACCCCTTCCAGAAATCAGAGTCCCCAGGAGGGGGTCCCAACAGCCCTTCCACCATCTTCCCACCCCTCTGCCTTACCCCAGGATTTGCCTTATGTGCAAGGTGAGTTTGGAGGATCAGTCAGAGGTGTTAGAAGCAGAGTGGTTAGTTAGGTTAGCGGAGAGCAGAAGACACACTGGCTCCCAGAGAGACCAAGAGACTCTCTGTGTCTTATCTATATTTGTGTCCTTGTTATACATCTCAGCAATCTTATGAGTGAAGCAGACATCACCATTGTTTGCTTTTCACAGCCTATAATATAATTTTCTCCATTAAACTATTCCAATTGGCCTCAAACCAGCACAAAATGTTAAAGGACTTAAAAGCAAATTGTAATGAAAAGAGCCAAAGTTGGAATAAGGCACCCATAGCAAGGACCTGAGCCAGAAGAAACTGTTGTGTTTGTTGCTTCTTGTGTATCTTTTAAGTACCATAGTCCCTTGGTTTTCTACCACCTTTCCTCTCTCAGTGTCCAGAAGATTAATGAACACGTTTCAAGTGGACAAATATAGAACATCTTAAGTGGTCTGTGCACTGCAGGAACTACATGGGGAAATCTCCCAAACTCTCAACAATTCCCACTTGGATAACGCCTGTAACTGTTGACCAGTTTTGCTGAGAAGCTGGCCAGTGTTTCAGCCCATCACCCAATCTCACTGTGGAGTACCTGGGCCAAACTGGGCATTAGTGAGTCAGTGTGCTGGGTGTGCCCAGCTACCCAGCTGTACCACATCTCTAACTATATGACAAGCTTGACCTTCATAGTATCATCACCAAGTTTGCAGGTTTGCAGATGGCACCAAGCTGTGTGGCACAGTCGACTTGCTAGAGGGCAGGGATCCATCTAGAGGGACCTGGACAGGCTGCAGAGGTGTGCCCAGGCCAACCTCGTGAAATGTAAGATCCTGCAGCTGGGTAGGCACAATCCCAAGCACAACTCCAGGCTGGATGGTGAATCATAGAATCATAGAATCATAGAATGGTAAGGTTGGAAGGAGACATCAAGGATCATCTAGTTCCAACCCCCTGCCATAGGCAGGGACACCTCCCACTAGTACAGGTCACTCAAGGACTCGTCCAACTTGGCCTTGAACATCTCCAGGGAGGGAGCAGCCACAACCTTCCTGGGCAACCTGCTCCAGTGCCTCACCACCCTCACTGTAAAGAACTTCCTCCTAACATCCAGTCTAAATCTTCCCTCTGCCACTTTAAACCCATTGCCCCTTATCCTGTCATTGCAAGACCTTGTCAATAGTCCCTTCCCAGCCTTCCTGGAGGCCCCCTTCAGATGTTGGAAGGCTACTCTAAGGTCTTCTGGAAGCCTTCTCTTCTCCAGGCTGCAGAGCCCCAACTCTCTCNAGGCTGAGAGAGTTGGGGCTCTGCAGCCCGGAGAAGAGAAGGCTTCCAGGAGACCTTAGAGTAGCCTTCCAGTATCTGAAGGGGGCTGCAGGAAGGCTGAGGAGGGACTATTGACAAGGTCTTGCAATGACAGGATAGGGGGCAATGGGTTTGAACTGGCAGAGGGGAGATTGAAACTGGATGTCAGGAGGAAGTTGTTTGCAGTGAGGGTTGTGAGACACTGGCACAGGTTGCCCAGGGAGGTTGTGGCTGCTCCCTCCCTGGAGGTGTTCAAGGCCAGGTTGAAGGAGGCTTTGAGTGCCCTGTACTAGTGGGAGGTGTCCCTGCCTATGGCAGGGGGTTGGAAGTAGATGATCCTTGAGGTCCCTTCCAACCTTACCATGCTATGATTTTATGATTCTATGACCATTAGAATATGACTGACATAGATCTAATCACATAGTTATCATAATGGAGGTTGCCGCAAGATTACAGATCCAGAAATTGTCATATTATGAACAATAATAACAAGAGTAGTCCCAAATAATTTAAACTTCAGGCTCTATGACTACATATTATGTGCACGTGGATGCTGTTTATTTGCTTTCTTGATTAATGAAAACTGACTCTGAGGTACAGATGCCTTTGATGCCTCTTACATAATCAGGCATAATTTTGCACACGAAAACATTTAGTGCAGATTTTGGCATGTGAATGAGGTAGTTAAGGAAGGAGGAACTAGGCCAAAATTGGGATAGCAAGAGAATAGTATCTCTGGATTAAAAATCAATGTATACTTGCTAGCTGGTCTCTCTCCTGAGGGTTCTCATTTCTCCAACTTACACCATCATCTAATACCCACAGCTCCTCTTCTTGAGGTATGCAATGTCCCCTCCTCAGGCAGTGCTGATAGGTGGGAAGGAATTGCCAATGATTTCCTCTGCAAAGGTTGATTCATAATTTGCCATTTTTCAATTTTTATTTTTTTTAAAAACAATTGGCACCATATCTATGCTGCAGTGCCAAAGCAATGATGGTAGTGATCAATGATTTATAACCTAGCAGTGTTTGCTGCTCCAGAAACTCACTGTTTTCACTGAGGATCCTGTTCCTTTTGGATCCTTTAGCACAGCGGCATAAGCACTGTTTTATAGAGCCAGAATTTTCTATTCTGGTTTTAAATACATCATAATCTTAGAATCATAGAATCACAGAATGGTAAGGTTGGTAGGGACCTCAAAGATCATCTAGTTCCAACCCCCTGCCATNAGGTGCACTGGTGGTAGGTGTGCATGGCGATGCTCCAGTGGTAGATGCACACCTTTTCAGGCGTCACTTATGTCTTTTTATACAGTTTTTATGCTGTTGTCCAAGTGCAGTTCCCAGGAAATCTTCCTGTGTATTCTCATGCATCTTCGGGGGCCTGGCGGCAGCACTGGGCAGGGCCTCCCCCCCCTCCCTGCACTGCTTGCCGGTCCATACCCCAAATATGCAGCAGCCTTTCTTCGGGGTAGCTGGTGTGAAGTATGGCATCCTGGGCATTGTGTTCAAGCCAGGCTGAAATCTCGGAACGTCGTCAAGACACTCTGTTTAGCATTCCTGAGCTCTTGGGCAGATGTCTGGGCCAAGTCCCATAAGTGCACAAAGGTGCTGTTTGCATCCCTTTGCCAGCAATCTGGGACCATCTTTAAGAAACGCTATCTTTATCTTTGTTGATTACATTATGGGAGGGGCAATCAGCCTCTCACATCCCTCCCCAGCCTTCCTGTAGCTCCCTTCAGATACTGGAAGGCTACTCTAAGGTCTCCTCAAAGCCTTCTCTTCTCCAGGCTGCAGAGCCCCAACTCTCTCAACCTGTCTTTATAGCAGAGCATATTCACATAATTATTTGTGAAAAAGTGAAGAGAGGGCAGGTCAATTGAAGGTAATTAAAGCATTGACAATACCTTTGGAAATACTGCAAAGATAAAAACTTGCATTGGGTTATTCCTGATCAGAAAGCTGTTTAGGTACAGTGGGTGAAAACCCAGCAAGGCAGACACATAGAACGGTAAGGTTGGAAGGGACCTCAAGGATCATCCAGTTCCAACCCCCTGCCATAGGCAGGGACACCTTCCACTAGTACAGGTCACTAAAGGCCTCGTCCAACCTGGCCTTCAACATGTCCAGGGAGGTTGTGGAGCACAGAATCACCCAACGTGATCAAAGATCACGTTGGGTGATTCTGTGCTCCACAACCTCCCTGGGCAACCTGTGCCAGTGTCTCACTCACCACCCTCACTGTATGTATTTAGGTACAGTGAGCTCACTCAGTTAAATGTAATTTTTCCTCCTTTGCCTCACTTAGGCTGTGTCACAAGTAATTTTTCCTTTTCCAGACATTAGGATATTCTGTGTTTCCAGGGAGTCAAATGTGCCTTTGAGCAGCCAGACCCTGTTGTGGAACATCTTCTTCAATTCCTATGAAAAGGAAAAAAAGGCAATGAAGCAAATCATAGAGAGCTATGAACTTCATAGCAGAGTACAGAAGAAAACTAGACTGTGGGCAGAAGAGTGCATCCCTGATCTTCACTTCATCAGTGATGTCACCAAAACATCTATGAGCATGACAGGAAAGCTGTAACACTGCACACACATCAGGGCTGCCTCACACTCTCCATGAGGATTATTAATTCCTGCACAGAACACTACACTTCTGCAGCATGCCAGCTCATGGGGGACTTGTCCCAAGAGAGAGTTCAAGGAGTTTTCCTTTATCAAGCCCTCACTGCTCTTGAGAGTCTTTGAACAGTAAGAGTCTTTGAACAAAGAACCCTTTATATTTAGGGTTCTTTCATCTGTACATTCAGTAAATTCAGTTCCTAACAGCAAAATACTGAAGTGCAGTGAATATGTGATTACTGATCAATTAAAAATCGCATTAAATATTGTTACTGGGTGTACTGAATTTGACATAGTAGTCAAAGACAGGATGAGAAGTGTAACCCAACTCCTGTTCTCATGCTCTTGTCTTAGGGGAATACTTAACCTGTTTCTTTGGTTTAATGCAATGAAGAACTGAGATAATACTTGGTATGCACACAAAAAAAAAAAAAAAGAAAAGAAAAAAAGATAAACAAATAAACCTCCAATATCCTTCTCTAACACTCCCTTCTCACTGAGAAGGATTTAATCCCTAATCAATGGCTGTCATTACCTCAGACACTGTCTCCTTAGCAAAGATGTGGCCCAAAAGGTAAAACTCCGTGAACAGAAAGAGCCAGACCTGTTGCAGTCAGGCAAAGTTAGAGGTTTTCCAGTGAAGTCATATGGGGAATGGAAATGAATCATAGAATCATAGACTGGTAAGGTTTGAAGTGATCTCAAATGTCATCTAGTTCCAACCCCCTACCATAGGCAGGGACACCTCCCACTAGTACAGGTCACTCAAGGCCTTCTCCAACCTGGCCTTGAACACCTCCAGGGAGGTTGTAGAGCACAGAATCACCCAAAGATCACGTTGGGTGATTCTGTGCTACACACCCTCCCTGGGCAACCTGTGCCAGGGTCTCACCACCCTCACCGCAAAGAACTTCCTCCTAACATCCAGTTAAGGGAGATGAAGGGAAGGAGAGTTGTCTGTGTCTTAATGGCAGTCCTAGAAAGAATCTGATACCATTCAGCTTTGCTGAATTAGAAACAAACAAACAACAACAGCAACACAACTGCAAACAAATTTTGTTAGAAATGTACTTCTGTGCCTTTTCTCTAAATTAACTGACTCTGAAAAGTGCTAATGTGTTTATTTAAAATGCTTTCCATGAACCCTTTTGGTAGCTCAGTTGTTAGGCCTTTTTTTTCTCAGTGCACAAACATCTGTTGAAGGATGTCTACTAAGATCCTAGGATGAGTGGAGGTAATTGAGAGGGCCATGTGTGTACTGGGTATGAAGGTCCAATTTGCTTTCATAATTCTCATACAGAAAAGGCTGCAGAAACAGATCACTGCAACACTGCATGTTAGAGGTAAGTCAGTTGCCATGGGAAGCCAAGAGGCAAGCTGGCAGGTAATAATGAGATTCACAGAAGCCAAGGCAGATAGGTGAAACAGGTCAACACACTCACAGCAGGAACTTAAGACATTCAGAGATTCATGTTGTTGGTGATACAACTTTTCAAGGACATGAGAAAAAGTTAAAAACACAGAAATGTCAGTTTAAGGTTTCACTTTGCAAGTGATGCATAAATTAGCTTAATGACTCTCAGAGTAAAATGAAGGCTGTGTGCTCCCTCCTCTGCATACTAGCTATCAAAAATCTGCATAGGTTTAATAGTTGCACTGGAACAAGGTAGTTAAAAAGGGTAATGAACTGAAGGTTGAAATAGTTGAAAGAAATCATCTTCTGGATATGGCTATTTTCCTCTTAATTATAAAGGAGCATTAGGTAGCTCATTTAGACTGTTTTTTCTCTTGTAGAGATCTTAAATTAGAGGAGATTAACAGATATGGTTTATGTACATAGAAACTATAGAAGATTCAAAAGCCTGGCAAAGAACTGGTTGTCTAATGAACCACATTGGTCCTCAGCACCGAGAGACAAATACATATTTGAGGTAGATGCACTTTCCAGAGCAGGATGCTGGAACATTTTGCAAGTGATTGTTTTCCATTCACTATTTACCTAATCACAGATTTGAACAAGTTTTTCAAGTGCATTAGGTATACACTGCCAGGCAATCTGGATGCAGGATGAATAGGGTTAAGTTATTCTGATTCTGCAGGTCACTGATGCAAAGGAAAAGTTCCTTGTGGATTTCTAGGGTGCTGTGATGTTCTCATTGTCTCATAGCATCACTGTACCAAACTGAATGAGGTGTGATGTTTCTCTGTACTCTTAACCCTATCGTGCAGTTTACCAGCTTCATTAAAACAAACAAAAAAAAAATGACAGATCATAGAATGATAGAATGGAAAGTTTGGAAGGGACCTCCAAGATCATCTAGTTCCAACCCCCTGCCATAGGCAGGGACACCTTTCACTAGTACAGGTCACTCAAGGCCTCATCCAACCTGGACTTGAACACGTCCAAGGAGGGAGCAGCCACAACCTCCCTGGGCAACCTGTGCCAGTGTCTCACCAACCTCACTGCAAACAACTTCCTCCTAACATCCACTTTCAAACTCCCCTCTGCCACATTAAACCCATTGCCCCTTGTCTTGTCATTACAAGACCTTGTTAATAGTCCCTCCTCAGCCTTCCTGTAGCCCCCTTCAGATACTGGAAGGCTACTCTAAGGTCTTCTGGAAGCCTTCTCTTCTCCAGGCTGCAGAGCCCCAACTCTCTCAGCCTGTCCTCACAGCAGAGCTGCAGCAGCCCTCCGAGCATCTTTGTGGCCTCCTCTGGACCCACTACAACACTTCCATGTCCTTTCTTGTTGGGGGCTCCAGAACTGCACACAGGACTCCAGGTGGGGTCTGAGGAGAGCAGAGTAAAGGGGCAGAATCCCCTCCCTCTCCCTGCTGCCCACACTGCTCTNTGCTGGTTACCACCAATCACCTCTGCTTTGTTTTCCATTTGCCTTAGCAGAGCTTTCAACAGGATCTGCTCCATGATCTTGCCAGGCACAGAGGTGAGGCTGACTGCTCTGTAGTTCTCAGGGTCATCCTTCTTTCCCTTCTTGAAGATGGGTGTTATGTTTGCCCTTCTCCAGTCAGCAGGAACTTCACCAGTCTGCCATCACCTTTCAAATATGATGGACAGTGGTTTGGCAACTTCACCTGCCAGTTCCCTCAGGACCCATGGGTGCATCTCATCAGGCCCCATGGGTGGATCTCATCAGGCCCCATGGATTTGTGCACGTTCAGATTTCTTAGGAGCTCTCGAACGTGATCTTCTACTATAGTAAGCAGATCTGCCTGCTCCCAGTCCTTACTTTTACCCTCTGGAACTTGGACATTGCAGATGCCATCAGTTGCCCTTTCCTTTTCCACTGTCGCTCTGACTTCATCATAAAAAGCCACCAAATTTGTCTGACAGGATCTGCCCTTGGTGCAGCCATTGCTGGTCACCACCAGTCACCTCTGCTTTGTTTTCCATTTGCCTTAGCAGAGCCTTCAGGACGATCTGCTCCATGATCTTGCCAGCCACAGAGGTGAGACTGACTGGTCTCTCTGCCACAGGATTTTTATAGATTTATGTTTACATTCTATCACAGATGACACCTGAATAATCTTACTCTGATGTGATAGATCATTAAAAATAAAAAGAAAGGGCTGGAGATTGTTTTCAAGTTGATGTGGTAAGTGCTCCAAGATGTTGATTTTAAAAACATTCAATGATCCTTCAGGATGATAAGTAGTGTGCAAATCAGCACAAAGCAGATTTGCAGATGCTATAAATCAATGCTGCACTATTAAAACAAATGGAATATATCTGAATTTCATCAGCTCAGGATTTGACTTCATGTATATTTTATACTTTAATTGCCAACAACCAAGAAATGGAATAACTGACTAATCTTAATTATGTTTCTAGGAAACAATTTCATTTAAGGTAATTTCATTAGAAATCATCATAACAATTCTTCTGAGCACAGTCTTGAAAATGTTGTACCTCTCTAGACAACCAAGCTCTGATATGGATCATTGTGATGTGTTCCAGAGAATTCCTTAGTAGTAAGAATGCAAATAAAAATATATCCTGAGCTTTATCATGCACATTACTTTTCCTGCTGTTTTCCAAATGCCTGATCTCATTTGGTTTTGCTTGCTTTGTCATGTTTCCTTTCCATCCGCTCTTTAGACTGCCTGGATTGCTTCATCACTACTATTAGAATCATGGAATGATT
>WBNM01009549.1:1403-15701 GCA_013399055.1 Ramphastos sulfuratus | reverse complement strand
TTTTTTTTTTTTTTGCTGAAGTCCCCGCAATTCAGATTCCCCCTCGGAAATCGCTCCTGCGGTAAATAAACCAGCGCCGAGCGAGCTGCTCGCAGATATTTTGAGGGACGCAAAATGCTTTTGGGGGTGCACGGAGAGGGGGAAAGTTTCCTCCACGCTATAACTGATGCTTTTGCAGACGAAGGCGCAGAGAAGCGTTCGAAAAGCCACTGCGAGGCGGCGAGGTCGGGGTTATCCCGGGTTTGCCTTTGCTACCGGGTTTCTTTGCCTGCCTTTCTCACTTGCTCCAGCCGCGCTAGGCGCTTCCCGGGCAGAACCGGGCACGGAGGCCGACAGGGTCGGGTAGCATTAGGAAAGGGGGAAAAAAATAAAAAGGAGAAAAAGAGGGAAAAAAAAAAAAAAAAGAAACCAAGAACGAATTTTGAATGCAAAGTGCCACGATGTGCTTTGCGGCGGGCTGCGAGGCGTGCGGGAGGGGACACGCTGCCTTCCCCGAGGAGAGCAGGGTCCCGTCGGTCATTTCCAAGGTCCTTTCCCATCTAAACGGTTCTCTAGTCCCAGCACCGAGCAGGGGTAGGAGGTTGGGATCCCGCAGCCGCCCACCACCGGGAACGGGCCCCTCTTCGCAAGTATTTAAGAGAAATAAATGCTGGAAAGGCGGCAGGGATGGCGGCGAGGGCAGGAGCCGGGAAGGCTGCGAGCACACCGTGTCCTCTCACCGCCTGATCCGGGGCATATAGATAGATCCACGATGGCCAAAGGTGCCTCGGCCATGAATCCCTGGGGATTCTGCGCTCCTTGGCAGAGCAAAGCCCCCGTAGCAAGGTGTGCTGCTAGGGGCCAGAAAAGAAGCCTCGCAGCCTTTCCCGAGGTTCCCACCAGCACTGCTAGGGAGAGCATCCTGCGGCTCCCACCAACTTCTGCAGCCTGCACCTGCCTGAGTGCGTGTCCATTCCACGGAAAACGGGGAATTAGTGTGGAAGAAGGACCAGGAAGCTTCTGAGCTCTCCCGAGTCAACCCAGGTGGCTGCCCGGGACCTGGCACCGGCAGCTGCCCTGCCCAACACACCAGGGGACTTTGCGGGGACCTCTGCCCGAAAGTGGGCTTGAGATAACCCTGGAAATGGCTGGAGGGAAAAAAGGCTCCCTCAGAGCTGGACTCTTTTTTGCAGAGCCTTAATTATTTCTTTCAGAGGAACCAACAGCTTTCCCCTTTCCTAGCACCCGTTGTGTCAAGGGAGAGGAACAGGCTGTGCCCACAGCCGAGCCCGGAGCTTGGCGGGGTGCAAGCAAACGCATACAGGCAGCGAAATGCGCCTGGGAAGAGTTTATATCATGTGCCCTTGCTCCTGTTTGCACCTTCCTCGCCCAGCTAATATACATTTCAACACAAATTCCGCAGCGTGCCACATGTAGGGGTCTGGGGCAACTTTTAAAGAGAGGGTCTGGAGCTGCTTTAATTTACGGGTGGTTTGCCTGGCATTTTCACTACAAAGCCCCCGGTTCCTAGGTACTTTATGAAGGCAGCTTGGAAAATACTCTCCAGGTGAAGCTTTGCATTGAAACCTCCAAGCTCTATTTCGCTCTAAAGTAGCTGCAACATCGATGCAACCCCCTCCTCGGGTCCTGGGCTTGCAGTAGGTGAAGGGGTGTGTGTATTACAGACTGGGCACCCGGGGTTGGCACCCATTCGGCATTTAGGAAAGGAAAAGGCGCTTGGCGAGTTGCTATGCATAAGTATTGTTAAGTAGTAAAGAAGATTAGAATGGTTGGGATAGTCCAGCTTGTCCGCACACAGAGTCACCCCTTCCCAAGGATTTTCGCAACAATTCCTTATTGTTCCTGCGCAACTTTGCGGGGAGATTAAGAGCAAGAATTAATATTTTCAAGTACGCACGATGCCGGTGGCACACAACTGGGGTTGCGCTCCGGGAGGCTCAGCCAGCCCCGGCCAGATTAGGTGGTAAGAATGTCACACGCTTCCCTAGGGATTTCTCCTTCCTAATCTGCCATTAATAAGCGGAGGAAGCACACACACAACCGCCACCTTGTAATTAGGCTCTGCCTTAAACCCACGCCATCAGAACAGCTTTGCCTTTCATCCTCGCCGCTGCCAAGGAATTTCAACACCTTTCGGACGCGGGGTAAAAGCCCCCACCCCCAGAACCCTGCGTGATGCTGGCGCAAGGGGGCGGTTAAGGACAGTCTGGAGCCCGGGGACTGCGGGGTCAGAGCTGGGGGGGACACACACCATGGCTTGGGAGAAGGGACCCGCCAAGTATCCTTCGTCGCTGCCTTCTGGAGGAAGGTGGTTCGGGTTCAAAGCAGGGGCTTTAGCTGCCTTCCTCAGCGAGGGGAACGTATCACAATAATAATTTTAAATTACTGAATAATAATAGACTAACAATAATTAAAGGGGAAAAAAAAAAAATCAAAGGCTGGCTGCAGCCTCCCAGCAGTTAGGAGCCGGAGGCAGCCGGCAGGGTCAAGCAGAGCTATCGAGCCAAGCCGAGCCAAACCGAGCTCCCCACCGGCCTCCCCCGGTGCCGGTCCCTGCCCAGAGCCAGCAGCCAAACCACAGCAGCAGCTCGGGAACAGGGCTCTTCATAGACAGGTAAAGGGTGATTTAGGCTGCATCTATCACCCACGCGATGGACCGAAGTGGATCTTTCCCTAAAGAAACCTATTTGCACACTCATTGGTTTAAAACCCAAATTTTCGAACCCGAAAAAGCTTTGAGAAGCTCCTGAACAGATACCACGCCGAGAAAGACACAAATGTCTGCGTTTTGTACCAGAAATAAAAAAAAAAAAGTCACTCTTAGCGATCCTTCTAGTAATGAAATAGAGAGGGGGAAGATTAATATCACTGTAAACCCCATACATGCATCTCTGTCCTGCAGCTTACTTTCCCCGTGCTCAAACTGCACTGAAATGGGGTTTTAAATAAGTAAAAAAAAAAAAAGATTGCGTTGATCAGACTTTATCCCCCATCTCCTTATTTCCCGAAGAAAACACTGGCTTCTCTGGCCATGAAAAACCACCGTGTCAATCGCCAGTTAGGATTTTGCAAAAAACCCATGCTCAACTCTAAGA
Source organism: Ramphastos sulfuratus (assembly GCA_013399055.1). Taxonomy (NCBI): domain Eukaryota; kingdom Metazoa; phylum Chordata; class Aves; order Piciformes; family Ramphastidae; genus Ramphastos; species Ramphastos sulfuratus. The sequence continues at coordinate 12,606 of WBNM01009549.1, read as the reverse complement.
ATTCCTGCGAATTCGTTACACTTTGCTCTGCCAGGGCTTAAGCCTTGCTGGTGCTGGGTGAAAGGGGCGGGGGGGGGAGCTCAAGGTAAAAATGCACGTCCTAAACAAAAAAATTAAGTCGTAGAGAGAACAGCAACATTTCCATCTGAATATCAAACTCGAAGAGGATTATAATTAGAATCGTAAAAGATCGGGTGCTTGTTGTCTTTCCAGCGCCAGCCTCTGAACAGACACTTACGGGAGGATGTAAACATAGCAGTTTCAATCCTGACGGTCTCTTGGAACGAAGGGAAATTAAGGAGTTAGAGCGATTGATTTTAATTTTCATTTTCTTTTTTTTTTTTTTTTTTTTTTTTTTTTTTTTTTTTTAAAAAGACGTTTGATCAAAATATTGTTGCCTGGAGAGCGCCTGCCAAATGAAAGCAAACTGGAAATGGAAATGATGGGCGCTGGAATTGAGTTTTGTAGTGGAAGGAGCCCAAGTGCCATGTCTCTCAGGGCAGAAAGGGTTTGGAGTGGTCGTTTCCTTGCGCTGGTGGCATTGGGAAACAGGTCCCAGGTGTGGAATTTTTGATCAAGCTTTTTTTTTTTTTTTTTTAAACCCTAAATACAGCATTTTGAAGACACTACAACGATCTATGCCTTTTTCTGCTCGAAATTAACAGAAAACGCCCCCCCCCCCCGCTCTTGAAAGGCTAAATCCAGGCGTAACTTGCAGGGGCACTGGGGCACATTAACCCTTTCATTCGGCACAGGATTTCCCCTTGCCGGGAGGGGTAATCCCCTGCACTACCGGGGGCACAGCAGCGATCAGGGCAGCCCAGGAGGAGAGCTGCTTTAATTAATCGTTATTAACGAAGTGAATGAACCGAAACTCCTCCAAATGTCCATCTGCTATCCTGCCAAAGACTCACCCCGGCCTCGAGCAGTTATCACTCATCTCTAGATGTGCCCCCACAAAAATTCCCTAACGCTTCTCAGGGGCCAGCTCCGTCTCCTCAGAGTCTGGGGGTACCCAGGGGGTTCCTCCCACTGTGTGCGAAAGAGGGGCTGGTTAGTCCCCTGGCCTCTGCCAGCCTGGGATGGGTTGGGACACAGGGCGACAAGGTGGCTGGCCCTGGTTCTTCTCCCGCCTGTCGACGGGGCCATGGGTGAAGCGCAGAGCCCCCGCGGGTTGCGCTCCTGCTTTTCTTGCGCTTCCCCAAATCGTGCTGGCTGCAGCGGAGCTGGCTGTATAATTATTAGCTATTAATTGAGTTCAAGACCTTTTACGGCTATGGGAAATGAGGAGTCCGACCACTAATCCCAAGGAGGGGCTGCGCACAGCCAAGAGCTATGAAAAAAAACCCCATCCAGGGCTGGCTGGGCCCGGCCCGACACAATGCCCCGCGGGGGTGGGAAAAGCATGAAGCCCCCCAAATTCATTAGGTGAAAATTACAGAAACTTTAACCCTATGGATTTATTTACGAGACCCCTTCGAGGGTTGCCACTCGTGGTCCAGATCTGGGGGGAGAAGGGGACAGAGGCGCGAAAGCCCCTCGTCTAGGGCTGGTACCCGGTTTGGGAAGGGAGGATGAGGATGCTCCGGGCTCTCCCGACAGCTTTATCCAGCCGGCAGCCGGGCTGGGCAGGGGGCGGCGAGGATACTTCAAGCTTCCCTGACCGTTCTATCCAGTCGGTACCCGGTTTGGACACGGAGGATGAGGCTACCCTGACCAGTCGGTGCCCGCCAAAAGGTGAAAAGCAGCGATCAGGGCCGGGTTCGACGGGTCCTGAAGCTCGGCGGGTCCCCCCCGAATCCCCACCGAGCAGTGGGGTTCTTACCGAATCACTTTCTTATCTTTACACGCTTCCACCTTCCAATTAAAACTTGCCCAAATTGCCAAAAAGCCTTATTTGCATGCAAGGGACTCTGTTCAAAGATGCTAACTTATTGTCTCCTCTCAGAACTTAACATTTCTCTCTTCAGTTCCCACTTGAAAGAAGTTTTAGAACAGTATTCAAAGACTGTCCAAACGAACAAAACCTTCCCCTCCGCTAGGGAGAGAAATCCGGTGTATTCAATACCAGGGCATATTCTCAGAAGTTTGCAGATTTGCTTTTAAAGGCTTTTATTGTTCGTGCCTTTTCCCTGAAACTTTCTCTCTCTCTCTCTCTCTCCCCCCCCCGTTTCTTTCCACAGAACAGCCCACATGCCTGCAAAGGATTATTAAAATAAAACATCATAGGCTTGTTTTAGTGTGTTGCTCCCCCCCCTCCCTTTCCTTTTTTTTTTTTTTCGCTGTTTAGAATTACTTTTCTGGAAGAGCTTTCTGAGCATCTCTCCTCACCCCCAAGTCATAATTAAGAACATTTTTTTGGGGTTTTTTTCCTTTCTTCCCCGAGCAAACAAATCAAGAATCAAAACTTTCTCCCAAATGCTTTTAGTTTTGCTTCAAACACCAAGTTCTGCCCTTGGGAAACGCTGATCTGCCACAAAAGCACCTGAAAATATTCTTGCTGCTGGATAGATGTTCATCTCCAGCACAACAAATTAAATCCTGCTTGAATTTGTCTTTCCTACCCGGCAAAGCCAGAAGCATCTCTGCCAGCACGAAATAAACGCAGACCACAATTCTTACTGGGCTTTCAAAAGCTGTTTACAAGGCGACAGGATCTCCGCTTTCAAGCTCCCTGCCCCTTACACCCTTCATGTTTTGGTTTGGGTTGTGGTTTTTTTTTTTTTTTTTCTTTGTAAGATTAAAAGAAGATGCTCCAACGAGCTGAGGATGCGGAATTCCTTTTGGGAATGTGATAAAGTGCAAAAAGCCAGTGGCAACTCATTTACGATTAACTCCTTTTTACAAAGGTACATAATGGGAGCAAACAGGGACCCGACGGGACACGAACAGACTTTATTCGTTTAATACATTTCAGCTTTAAAAAAAAAAAAAAAAAAAAAAAGAAAACCACAGCTCGAAACCTTAAAAAAAAAAAAAAGCACAGTTCAGAGCATAACTCAAGGGCTGGGGGGAGAGGAAAATCAACTGATGGGGTGTGAGGTGATTTTTGTCGGGATCCTTCGCTCTCGGGTGCGGCATACAGCAACAAAGACTGGGGATGCTCAGCCCTCTCCTGGGGAGTTCCTCTCGCAGAACTCTGCTGCCCCCCCCCCCAGCAAAGGGGATTTCTCCGGGGACTCTCAACAGAGCACCAGCAGGACCAGGTTTTTGTCCTGCAAGCCCTCCAAGAGGTCTAAGTGCTCCCATGAAATCATAAAGTGTGCAGAGAGCACAAAGAGCTCCTGTCCTGAGCTCTGCAGATCATAACCAGAGATGGGAAAGTATTTAGCAGCACCCTTGAAGTGACTGATGTCACCTCCATCTCCAAGGGAAAGTCCTGAGTACCTAAAATAATTTTTTTAACCCTAGGGGAACCCAGAGTTCATTTTATTTACACATTAAATGAAGATTTACTGCAGAGAGTCACTGTAAGAACATGTGCTAAAAACACACCAGAAAGAATTTCACCCATTTCCATGAGAGGTGGATTGGATCCAGGAAGAATGAGTCAACCTCATTCCTTGAGTAAAACTCACTGAACTGAAGAGAATTCCACCAGGCATGGATGTGGATCATCTCATCCCCTCCCATCTCACGTACTGCTGGCTGAGCAGTTATCCCTTCAGTGCTCCTATGGGTTAGAGCTGGATGAGATTTTATTTAATGCAAGCTTTTTTCAGCACTGGAAAATGATTTGATAAATATTTTCTCTCCTCCTATATCACATCAGTTACAAGGAGTTGTCCAGCCAGGTTCACAGACATAACAGAATCCAGGGTGGGAAAGAACAGCTCAGTGGTCAGAGAAGGAAAAAGAATTCTACATTTCACAACCTGTTCCTTGCTCTTCCTGAGCAGCTCATCTCTGCTTCTGCTTTACCCACATATTTAACATCACATTTTGTAAGGTTTTGGTTTAACTGGTAGAGATGAGAACTCAAAAGCCACAGAAGTGTTCCCTGACCAGCTCCATCCTTACACCAGGAGGATGCTTCTCACTGCAGAGGGAAAAGCTACATCTTACAGGAATGGGTACAGAAATCTTCCTCCAGCCACACGTGCATAATGCCCACAGCAATGGTGCTTTTACTTTACAGGTGGAAGAATAAACTGTTTATTACTTCAACTTGGTCTGAAATCTCAGGATGTGGTGATGGAAACAACGGGGAGATGAACACCGATGTGCCGCCAGAGCTTTGCTCTCCCCGTTCACAGAGCCTCCTGGGCACACAGAGTCTACCAAACACCTAGAATGTGAGATCATCAGAGCTTTGCACCCATTTTATGGGCTGATTTCAGCCCACAGATTAGCCACATGAGAGCTGCTGCCCTTCCCAGAGGAGTTGAGCAGTGGTGAGGGTAGAACCGTGAGGTGCAGCTGATGATAAGCTCATTGATGGTGAGTTAACAGCCAAGCTCCCTTTAAAAAAAGTGGTTACAAAATGAAATGCAAATATATACAAAATACCCAATGGTTTCTATGAATATAAATGCCTCTCCACCTCATGACTGCTATTTTCCAGCCAGCTTTCCAACCAGCCCAGCCTTTGCACTCCTGTATCTACAATTGTACCATTTATAAGCCAGGAGCCCACCTTGCCCATATGCTTGCTCCTAACAGTGACTCATGTTCCAGTGGGTTTATTCCTCATGTGAAAGCAGAGGAAAGAACAGACCCTTTAGGGCAGGAGCACTACATCTTGGAAAGCACCAGACACACTCCCTGCTCCCAGTCAAACCCCCACAGTGCTGATCTGCATCCTGCAGAAGAGAAAATGCTCTACCAATGGTGAAAGCCTAAGAGTAAAAAATCTGATACCTGTGTCAGATAAAACCTTGCTGAATGATTGTGTTCACTCAAGACAGTCTTCCTAGGAGGAGTGCACAGAGGGAGGAAAAGCTCCTAAGTTGTCCAGCTAAGACATTGCAAATGAACTCTTTCTTTGCAGTGAGGGTGGTGANCCCGGGCCCTGCAGGGGAGCTCGGTTACAGGACCCCCTCAACCCCGGGCCCTGCAGGGGCTACCTTCCCCCACTGAGGAGCATCCACCCAAGAGCTCCATCTGCCCCAGTTCAGGACATGCACTCAAGCCTCTCATTCTGCACACGCTGATTTCTGTCCCAGCACATTGACAGCTACAACATGTCTGTATTGGNTCCAACCTTACCACTCTGACTCTATGATTCTTCGTTCATTCTGTTGATTTATTGAAGCACCTTCAATCAAACTCCAAGAAAAAAAAAAAACAAAAAACCTTTCCACCACTGTTTGCTGGTAGCATTTGATGAATTCAAGGAGAAGTTAAGTACCTATTGCCTTATCCCCAAGTTTCTCCAGTACAAGCAAAACTGTCCTTAGTCTGACTGCTACAGAACCCCCTCGGGCCCTGCAGGGGAGCTCTGCTACAGACACCCCCTCAACCCCTGGGCCCTGCAGGGGAGCTTTGCTACAGNAAAAAAAAAAAAAATCAAGCCCAGCACTGTCTGCAAGCACAAAGGTTCATATTTTGTTACTCTTTGTGTTAAGTGGACAAAAAAAAGGCAAGAAGCTTCCCAGGCAATAGCTGGATGCCAGGACAAGGGGCAATGGGTTTGAAGTGGCAGAGGGAAGATTTAGACTGGATGTTAGGAGGAAGTTGTTTGCAGTGAGGGTGGTGAGACGCTGGCACAGGTTGCCCAGGGAGGTTGTGGAGCACAGAATCACCCAACGTGATCTTTGAGCACGTTGGGTGATTCTGTGCTCCACATCCTCCCTGGAGGTGTTCAAGGCCAGATTGGATGAGGCCTTGAGTGACCTGTGCTAGTGGGAGGTGTCCCTGCCTACGGCAGGGGGTTGGAACTGGCTGAGCTTTGAGGTCCCTTCCAACCTTCCCATTCTATGACCTCATCATTTCTACACCCCAAACAAAAGGGATTCACAGATTGCATTGAGTTGGAAGGGACCCTCCAAGGTCAACTCACCCAAACCCCCCCCCCCTGCAGTGAGCACACAGTGACACTTCTCATTACAGATAACCAAAGCATCTCCCAGCCAGAGCATGCATTTATTGCATTGAGTTGGAAGGAACTGCAGCTCCTTCTCAGCAGGTGCTGTCACAGCAGGCAAACCCAAACCTGCTGCTGCCAACAAGACAAAGCTGCTCTTGAGGCCTGATGTGAGTGGGATGTCCCACAGGGCAAGTCCTCCAAACCCAAACCCAAGCTCTGAGCTTGGCATTGAACAGCTGCCAAGGCAGAGAAGATGCTGCCCATTCATTTTCTAGTGGTGTTAAAGAGTCATTGCCTGGATCCATCAGCTAAGGGAGTCCCTTCTCCTGCTTGATGCCAGCAGCTTGGCACATGGAACCTTTGAGGGAAGGCAGAGTTCTCTCATGAGACTGCCACCTCTAAATGAAGTAAGTGGTGCCCTAAATGGATTCCAAGGAAGGAGGAAGAGTTTGTAATCTGAAAACAGCACAGAAAGCTGCAAATTTGGATTCATTAGCTGAAGAAGTGCATCTCATGTTTGGAGGCTTCTCCTAGAATCTTCTTTCCTTTATTTGCTGCACTAAGTCCACCCACACTGTTGCTGGAAGAGAAGCTTCCAGAGTCACTGCTGAGAGCAGATAGGAGCAAAACAGTGCCCCAGCAGTTGGCCACAATCCCACAGCAGTTCCAGCAGTACTTTGCCTGATAGATACCTGCAAACCTCCTCATATTTTCACTCCAAATTCTTTCAGTGCTCAGAGGCAGATACATCACCAACTGCTTGACTACCCTTTTCAGTTCTGTCCCTTCAGTATAAATGAGATGGGGAAGTGGTTTCATTCCTCTGCAGTATAAAGTTAAATAGAGTGAATTGAGAAGTCTCTCTCAAAATAATGGAGTGAGATCACCCAGAGAGTGATTTTTAAATAGCTCAAATCAGAGCTGCCCTCGCATTTAGCAAGCACATCCCAAGGAACTGGAGGCTTTCTCAGTTTCAGCCACTTGGGTGCATTACAGGGAGGGGACACACACACACACAACCCTCACATCACATGGGGAGCATATTTGCTATGAAATTATTACTAACAGCTTTGTAACTCCACTCTTAAAAATCCCAGGACGTTAGAGACAACAAAAAGGATTTGACATTTTCGAGAGAGTTTGAGTCTTAATAAATTATCTGCTTGCAAAACTCAGCTGACTGCACCATCCAGAAAGTGAAACACTTCACTCCTAAGGATATTGACCACTAAGCCTGAGCTGGCAGGGCCCAGCAAGGCTGTAAAGAATGGCTGTGAAACAGTAAAAGCCAGTGAAGTCACAGCAGGAGGAAGAGTGACCAGTGTCCCTTGAGCTCTTGTCAAAAATCATGACAAGTTGCTGCTCTCTGAGACTAACACTCAGCTCTGCAAAAGCTCTGGCCACAAAGCAGGTCAGCATTTCTGTTTTGGAATCACCTCAGCCTGTCATTTTTACAGCTGGACCTGTTTATCACAGCCTCACTCACACCAGGAAAGGGAAAAACCTTTGAATAAAGCCATTCAAAACTGCATCTTACTATAAATAAATCACAGGGAACAAGATTTATGGCCTCACCCAGACACTGTTGGTCTTCCAAGCAAGCCACAGTTCAGTATTGCCCTTTCTCTCAATTAAACCAACACACAAATTGATAATACTTTCTTTTCCCCACCAGCCAGGCTGTTGGAAGCTCATATTTTTTGGACCATTTCACCATTTCCTCACTGCTCATTCAAGTATAAATTGTGTGATGAACTTCTGCATGCTTCTGTACTTACAACACCACCACCCCCCAAAAAAAAATATATATATATGGTACAGATCTGGAAAATGCTGACAGCTGCAAGCATCTAAAGTGCCACAACTTGCACCTAGAGTGCCACAAACTCAGTTAGCAGGAGATGAGGTTTTAAAGGATAACTCAGAACATAGCAGCAAAGAACATGCCCAGCTCACAGAATCACCTCCTCAATGGTTAAACCAACACTTTAGGCACTCAAATTGCTGCATGCTAGTAAAAAAAAAAAAAAAATCACAATAAAAGAATTTTATTCTGGAAGGATGAGGAATAATAAAAAAAAAAAAAAATTATGTTGACCATGTTTTTATGGGAGAAACAGAGATAGAGAGCTAGCCTGAAAGCTGAAAAAAAATCTCTCATGCCCTCATCTATAAATAAACCTGGTTGGGGCTTTTCTTTGCTACTAAATTTAAAGGAAAGGCTTTTCCATGGAGAGCTCTGCCCCAGAAGGACTTTAAGGGTGGTGTTTCCAGCCAGCAGCATGAATGAATTAAACAACAACCCTGGGCAGAAAGCAGCTGTAGTTTGGCTTGAGCAGAAGCAGATGAATGTGGAGCTCAAACGTGGCTGTGTTCTCAGGACAGGACAATTCCTGACAGTCCTTCAAGCTGCAACAACATTTTTTTTCCCCCTCACCCTCACTCCAGCACCTTGGCTCAGGTGCCATTCACCCTCCAGCACCCATGAAAGCTTCAGGGTTGCTCCAGTAGCCAGCAGGCAGAAGTTCATTGCTTACACAGCACCAAATATTCAGCTTTTTGAGGGTTGTACAAAGGAAGAGGGAGGATTGATCCTTGGCTCTGCTTAACAGACTCAGGTCTATCATCCCACACACCAACAGAGTCTAGCTGCTTGCCTTTGCCCAGCTTCTACCCTTTGAAGGCCTCCTGTAATTGCTCAGTCCAGAAATCACCAAGTCCACATTTGCCACACACAAATACCTCAGTGTCCTACTAAAAGCCTGAAGTTTCAGAATGGCCGCTTCAGAGCAACACCAACAGAGTCTGCAGCATCTCATCTGACCACCCCATGGCTGAAGGGAGTCCAGAAGCTGTGGTGGTGCTACAGGAGAGCTGCTGAACCTTCCAACAGCAGCAGTCCCTTGCAACAGCCACTACCTACCTCCACTCCACGTTCCACATCGTAAGCATCACCTCAGCCTCACCACCAAAGCTGCTGCTCACAACAGCTGAGCATGCACCACAAGGCACCCAAACCCAGCATGCCAGGCAGAGCAGGGAGGCCCTAACAGCATTCAAGCTTCTCAAGACACTTTTCTTGGTTCCACTTGCTCCCACTTTTCTTTTAATTTCGAGCCTCTTACCTTTGAGCTGCTTTCCCAGGACCATTTTCTGCAGCTGCTGCTCTCTTCTTCCTCTGCTGTGAAGAGGTTTCTCTTGCTGAAGGAGACACAGATGCCCCAGGACACTGCAGAGCCTCCAAGCCCACCAGTTGGGACAGAGAGGAGCCCACATACAGCAAGCTCCTCTGCAACAGAAAAATGACCCTTCCAGGGAGTAGCTCAGAGGTGCTTATACAGACCTAATTGACCCGATGAAGGCACTCTAATTAAGGTGAGTGGAATTAGCTGTGTTCAGTTTAGCTCCTCAGGTATTGGTCTGGGGCTTCTCATGCTCTGTAGCATCACAGCAATCACCTGGTGATGGGGAGCATCACACAGAGCAGCAAGTTCCAGTGCTGCCCTACAGCTCCTCTGCTTGGTGGTGCTCCTAGGGCAGCAGCAAACACCCCCTGGGCTGTTCCAGCTGAGCTGGCACCTTTGCAGGTGAAAAAGATGAGATAAGGATGAGATAATTGGAGCCAAGGATGTCTGAAACATAAGGACTGGATAGATCCCTGCTCCTAAGAGATGCAGTTTGGCTGTGTTGCAAAGAGGGAGAGAACACAACATGTTGAACCACCTCAGCTCACCAGGATGCCCTGAGAGATGCTGGAGTCACCATCCCTGCAGGTGTTCAAGGCCATGGCACCCTGGGGCATGGTCTAGTGGCCACGGTGGTGTTAGGTTGATGGTTGGATTGGATGATCTTAGAGGTCCTTTCCAGCCCAACCCAATTCTGTAGCTCTATAAAGCCAGACAATGAATGCACTTCAGGTGGGCTGTCAAGAATGCTGTGGGCTGTCAGGAATCCTCAGCACTGTGTGAAGCTCAGCTGGTGTCATTCAAGCCTCCCTTTCGCATGGCAAGGGGACAAACTTTGCCTCACAGGTGACTTGTAAAGCATCCCAGAGGGTCTACATTTAATACTTGTGACATTCCCAATGCTTAGAGTCTTTTGTTGGCAGTAACTTGGATGTTCTGGAAGTCTAAAGGCTGAACTTCCTCACACACAGAGTGGCAAGAGGTAAAGCATAGCTGAGTGCCGCTCACCTGCTGATATTTGTGTTTCCAGAAGAGAGCAGAAACACTTAGGTGAAATCAAACAAAAATAAAAACCAACCAAAAAAAAATCCACACCAAAAAACCCCAACTCGAGCCTGTCCCAGCAAATTCTGATGTGTAGGATGTGACATAATGGTGCAAAAACTTCTGGCAAAAGCAGGGATTCTAAATTGCTCTGCTGTATGCTGCTGTGGTGGGAGTTTGAGTGCTGGGAGGTGACACCAGAGAACAGACAAACACCTTGAGTGTGTTACAGGGAAGGGAAAACAAACCCCTATTTTTTTGGGGGGGACCAAATTAGATTTGAGTTCAGTCTGCTGCTCCTAGGTCACAGCAAACAGAAGTGCTTGATGGAATGGATGCTTTCTGCCTGCTGGGCAACCTCTGGAGGCAGGTGGCAGCCAGGAGCTGGCAGGTACATGCTGTGGGGAGGTGAAAGGGGACAGAAATGATTTCCCTTTCCATCAAACCTTTTGCCAGGCTGTGTGTGTGGCACTGGGCTCTGTCAGAGCAGGGTGGATGGCAACACACTGTAGCATGGCTGCCCACCTGCTCCTGGCTCCAGGAGGGGATGGGGTCCAGGTTCCAATTCTGTCCTGCACAGATGCTGTTTGGGGAGGGTTTGCTCCTTCCACAGTGACTGAATGGCCATGTGGAGGCTGGGGCTAGGAAGGGGCCAGCACGAAGCTGATGCACTCTTGGAGTTCCCCTTGAATAAAGCAGTGGAGCAGTGGTGTTTGGGGAGCTGCTCCCCCTGCTAGGTGCTCCTCAGGGCAGTGACTCTGGGGAGCTGCTGCCCCTGCTAGGTGCTCCTCAGGGCAGTGACTTTGGGGAGCTGCTGCCCCTGCTAGGTGCTCCTCAGGGCAGTGACTCTGGGGAGCTGCTGCCCCTGCTAGGTGCTCCTCAGGGCAGTGACTCTGGGGAGCTGCTCCCCCCGCTAGAGGTTTGTTTGGGGAGTGACTCATGGGAG
>WBNM01009540.1:22633-66729 GCA_013399055.1 Ramphastos sulfuratus | reverse complement strand
TGTCTGCCTCCTTTCCGCAGCACTCTGTGAAACCTAGGAAGCGTCAGAAGCCTTAGCGGCTGACAGGACACAGAGAGAATTCCCTGAAATCATTTGGGGTACTGTCTGAAGCTGTAGCTAGGCCCATGAGTGGGGAAATAATATTTTGTGAGTAAATACTTAAAGCCTCTTGTAATTCACCATTGCCTTCTGCCATAAGCAGAAAGGAGCTTCCTGAGTCCATCTAGTGGACAAGCGGTGTATTGACCACCAGCAGTATATTGACTGCAGGAATCTTCTCTTCCAATTCAGTTAATGTTTACATATTTTTGCTAGTTATTTCTAGATCTAGTTATTCCTTTGTATAATGTTTCCATGACCATTGTAGAAGAACCTAATTATTATTTTAAAATAGTGATTGTGGTGCCAAGATTTCTGAATATTGGATATTAACAAACAATATTAATTTTTGAAAATCATATCTCACATCAATTAATATTGTTTATTAATATCCAATATTCAGAACTCTCGCCACCCCAGCCACTATTTATTTACACCCACGTCAAGGGCATTTGCACTATTAATGCCTAAATATAAAAAAAGTCTGAAGCTTGAACTGCAAGAAGTGAGGGCTCTTTAGAAAAACCTAGCATATGATTGTCCTAATATTTAGGGGGGAAATTTTATTTTCTAAAGGCATGCATGTTCAGTGCACATTCATTTAATACTTCTGAATAAATGCAGAATGACAAATGCAGTACTCATGGCTCCTGCTCCAGTTATCTACAAAAGACATATCTGTATCTCATAGTGCCTGTTCCTTAAGACTTCCCAGAAATGGTCATATGAAGCATCTTCCACTGTAAGCTTGGTCTTCTGCCAGAGAAAATGTTCCTCAGCACAGCCTGATTTGTGTCCCTTCAGGGGATTTGATCTGAGGAAATGCAGCAACAGGCTGAAGTGCAGAAAGGGTAAACAGACATAAGTAGATGGACAAAATAGCATAAAGGAGCATTGCTCTGGTCATTATAAGGAGTTCATATGGTCTTGCATGGTTATGGTGAATTCACTGGCATCCAAATGACCTGAGAAGAGGCAGAATGAGTTACAAACCTTGCTTAAAGGGGATTTCAGTCTCAGTTGTGGATGCAGACACTGAGCCTTGCAGATCACTTAAAGGAATGCAACACAGGCAGGTAAAGCTTGTGCAACACTAATAAATCAGCCCCTACAAGTCAAGCTATCAAGGGGTAGAATCTCACAGCTGCATCTCTTTGGGATTCAAATGAGGCCACGAAGATGTGGTCAGGGCATGATGATGCAGTCTCCCACAGGGTTGTTTCACAGACAGGTGACCTGGGACAGAGTTGTCCCATATGGTCCAACTGTATAATTTCCCTATAAAGAGGAAAGAGCATACAGCAACTAGGAAATGCAAGTCAATTATAGACTAGAAAATCAAATAGAAGTACCATCTGGTGTAGTCAGTGTCATTCGCTCCCCACACACAATGCCGGTGCAAAGGATATAGATGGCATACAGCTCTTACAAGATACCCCCATTTTGAAAATTATGCTATCCAGTATTCTGGGAATAAGAGAGGGTTTGGAGATGGGAGATGCACTTGTTTTTTCCTTTTTTTCTGAAGTGGTTGGAATGTTCGGGGAAGCTTTGGAATGTTAATGTAGCCCAAAACCTAAGCAAGCACCTTGTCTGAAATCAGCACTCTTGTCCATTGCAAAAGCAGCCTGAGTAACTATCTAGACCTTCATTCCTCACTTTAACAAGCTGCTTTTAATGGACCTCTGCTAATTCCGAGGGGCTCCACCCTTTCACTGAGCAAATGCATTGCAAGCAAAATCTGAATGAGCTTCTATCTATTTGACAGATCAGGCACTTGCTGTTTAATTACACAGATGAGTAACACCAATGAACGGGTGCTTTTTCTTTGTGAGTTTGTTGCAGGGGAATGAATGCGAATTAGGCTGTAAAACAAAACAACTGTGGTGTAAATAGTGTAATTGCTGCCTTCTCAGCCATGGCAATCAATGATCTGTAAACCATTTTACATGGCTGCCCTGAGCTACTTCACCATCTTGCAATCTAGGGACAATAAATAACTCCTTTGCAAATGAAATTAAGATGTACTCCAGTGTGGCACCCAGAGGGAGAGCTGCACTACATCAGTGGGGACACCAGCAGTATGGAAAAATAATGTGGCCACTCATTTAGTGGTACAGAGAATGGATTGACATGTTGAGGCATGCTTAATACAGGCCAGTCTTTGTTTGACAACTCTGCTTGGTTGAGTCCCTGGAAGGGATGTTACCAAAGGTCACGTTATGTGCCAAACTGCCATATTTTAGAAGAAGGTTCACCAAAACACTCCAACTCATAGGTATGTCAATTATCCATGAAGTTGAAGTTAAGCTGAGGTCAATGTGTTTCACTGACTTGAGGACCACAGAATCACAGAACATTAGGGGTCAGAAGGGACCTCCAGCGATCATCAAGTCCAACCTCCCTGCCAAAGCAGGATCACCTAGGATAGTCCACAGAGGAATGCATGCAGGTGGGTTTTGAAAGTCTCCAGAGAAGGAGACTCCACAACCTCTCTGGGCAGCCTGTTCCAGTGCTCCACCACCCTCACTGTAAAGAAGCTTCTCCTCATGTTTGAGGTGAAACCTTCTATGTTCAAGTTTGTACCCATTGCTCCTAGCCTTATTACTGTGCACCACCAAAAAGAAATTGTCCCCATCCACTTGACACCTACTCCTCAGGAATTTACAAGACATTGATAAGATCTCCTTTCAACCTTCACTTCTCCAGACTCAACAGCCCCAGTCTCTCTTCATAGGGGGCTCAAGTCCCCCAGTCATCCTCGTGGCTCTCCGTTGGACTCTCTCCAGCAGGTCCATCTCTCTTGAACTGGGGACCCCAAAATTGGACACAGTATTCCAGGTGTGGTCTCACTAGGGCAAAGTAGAGGGGGAGAAGAACCTTCTTAAACCTGCCAGACACACTTTTCTTGATGCACTCCAAGACGCCACTGGCTCTCAGCCACAAGGGCACATTGCTGGCCCATGGACACGAGCAGACTTGGATGATTTGCAGAATCTGGATGAATATTTTGGAAGTGAGTCTGCTTCTTGATAACAGAAAATCAGCTGAAGGTGTTACGTTGAAAACCCCCGAAGTGCTATGTCTCTCCATGCAACTTACAACGTCCTGGCCCCAGCTTCCTCATGGAGCCCAAATGGCTAGTGGCTAGTTTGTCCTGGATCACCTTGGTGTTGACAGAACTGGTCCAGTACAGAACAGCACTGAGGGCCCCAAAGGCCCAGGCCTTATTCTTAACCAGTGGAATATTTGAGCCTTTCTGTCTCCATGCAGATTAATTGTTCCATGCAATATAATTTTGATGAGAAAGACAATGCACAGTTCTACTCAGGTCAAGCAGAAGGGACTGACATGCTGCCAGCATCACAGACAAATGTCCAGTCTGTTCAGGCCTAAGATATCCCATCCATCAGCCCTATCCTTAGGGGAGGAAGAACTTTCATCCAAGAGAGAGGCAGGGATCAAACCTCTTTTTGCCAGCTACATAAGTGTGGCCTCCTTCTGCAATTCTGGCTTGCAGATGGAGGTTGTCAGGGTGGACACTGCCTGCAGCAAGGTCAGCCCTGCATGAGAAATCAAACCACAGTTGCAAAATTGGGAAGTAGAAAACAAGCACTCAGTCTGTGGTCACTATTGTGCAGATGGGTGTGAGTGGGGAATGCGTGCCTCTGCCTGGAGGTTTCCAAGCCCTGAACAAGAGTCCTGAACCTATTGTACTGGCCTACACATATGCCATGAGGACCTTGCCTCCAGCTCAGCCTCATATGCAGTGGATTCAGCTTCAGGAAAGACATAACCCTGAATCATGAGCATCCCCAAGACCACTCAGACGTGTTTCCTTCCAGCAAAGCACCCAAGCCTGTTCGTGAATAGAGCTCTTCAGAGAAAAGTTGCTTTGCCTTTGTCATCATTGGGCACACATATACATAAACACACACACAAGTAAGGTGTGGACAGGAGCTACTTGTTTTCACAGTGTGAGTCAGTAGCTGAGGCAGGTTACCAGCCCTCAAGTCTCTCCTTCAGCCTCTTCACTATAGCGCAGCAATGCCCTGCAGAATTTGACCATACTTAATCCCTGCACACCTGAATACACACACAGCAGATCAGGTCTTCACTCTTCAGCACCGCTGGCTCCTGTACTATAAGAAGCAAGGTGCTTGGCAGCCAGACACACGACACTCTCCTGACAAGTCTGGTGTAGACTGTCCCCTCCTAGTCCTAGTCTTAGTGCTATTGCTGTGCCTCACCTGCAGCACAGCCCTGGGTTCCAGTCCCCATGCCCTGGGGCTGCCCTGCAGTTCCCCTGGATCCTCATAGGGCTTCGCAGAGCTGCATTGAGACCTGGAATGGAAGAAGACATGGCTGCCTGCTCATCTCCTCCCTACACAAGAGCTAAATCAGCTGGCAAGGCATGTTTTCATCTTGTTCACTGCAGGCAGCTAGAAGAGGGTCTTTTTTCTCCTAAATCAGCATGAATTCAAGAAGGGAGTTTACACCCAGTTACAGACACAACAAACACATGTGCTTGCATCTCGGTTAAAAAATATGGCTCAGCTCTTCCCAGGTTCACTTTTCCATCTGTTGTCAGAAATTCCAACCTGGCCTGTGGCTAACCAGCACAGCTGGAGTTAATGCTTTTTTCAGAGTGAGCCTCAGTGGAGAATTAAGTGGAGTCTCTGCAGATTCCACCATATCTGGTGGAATATCTGAAACTGGTCCTGCAGAGGTGGAAGACATTGCTTGAGCTCTCCCTAGCTAGTATTTACTAAATGTGAGGGGAAACAAACAAACAAACCAACCAACTAAAAAAAAAAAAACCAAAACACACAAACAAAAAACCCAAACAAACAAAACACAGGAAAAAACCAAGACAAGCATTGGGCAGATACCCTCTCAGGCCTCCTGATACCATATAGCTGTTTATTTCATAACTGCCATCAACATTTTTGTACCTTCTGGAAACAATAGTCACTCATTTGTCCAGACAAAGCGCATCACCCTGTTATCTTTGCATCAGTGCCTGGTTCCAAATTTGGCAGGTATGGATACCCAGAACCTCCCAGGGCTTGGGCAGAGTGGTCACACAGTCTGTGAACAGGTCCCTTACACATATCACAGAGAGGCTGGCAGGGATGATAATCTAGAGTTTAACAGCCCAGCATATCTCAGAGCATTTAACACAGGTAAATAGGATGCCTCTGTTTAATGGAAGGGCATGGGGACAAAAATACATGTCTCCAAAGGCCTTCAGGCAGCTAATGAACTTTTAAACCACAGTCACACCACCATCCAGGCACAGAAGTACGGACATATGCTGACTTTCCTGTTTGTCTCCTGTTTACCCACACTGTTCCCCTAGTAGCCAGGCCACTCTAACACCTACCATGGGTATGACTGTGGTGTGGGTATTTCATCTTCGTCCATGCAAGGTGAAAACCTTCTTAGCAGAGAACTGCTTTTGATCACTATCAGCATCTTCCTGCATGCTCTCAGAGAGCACAGCTTGCTGGTGGTGCTCCCATTTCAAGTGCATCCCATAATACCTCTACTTCAAGGTCACCAGTATGTTGTGTAGCTGAGTGTTGCTTCGCCTGAGTCCCCACTTCCAGAAGCTCTAAGATTCTCTATTTTTAATCAGAGTCCAAATTTCCTCTCCCCTATAACGATTTGTGATTCTAAAAGTGTCCAAGATTCACAGCTTCCTTTTTGGCTTCTTGGGGGTGTAATCTCATCCACACCATCACAATATAATAAACCTCATCAGCCTCAGTGCAATGACACTTCTTTACCCAGATGTAACTCCAAACAGCAGCTGATAATTCATTTCATGCCATACTCCAGATGCTTCAGCTTTCCTTCTGCTTTGTTTTGTTTGGTTTTTTTTTGTTTTTGATTTGGCACAACTTAATCTCTTTTCTAAACCTTGTTCATACTAAAATGTGGGTTTCAGAAAGAAAAAAAAAATGAAAGAAAAAAAAAATTTGCCCTCAAGAAGGCATAAAGGATTGAAGTTCACAATCTTACCTCCAACTCCATAACTAGAGCCCTTTGCCATGCTCCTGGCATGGCAACAAATCCCCCCACATTGCCTCTCATCCTTCCAGTCCTATGGGTTTTTCTGCCTCCTCCCATTCCAAATGCCTGACTCTTCTGGCATTTCTGCTTACCACCCACATTACAGGCAACTTGGATCTTTCTACACTGTCCTCTGCTGCTGGGAGAAAGGCAAGACTCTCCTTTCCCCTTCAGAAAGCACAGTCTCCGCCTTCAATCCCAATGCCTCGTGAATGTCTGAGATGTGGAGTTCCAGGTCACACATAGCACTGGTCAGTTGAACGCCTGTTGTCCCTACGTTCACTATTCTGAGCAGCTGGAGCACAAAGAGCCCTGCTGAGCTCCTCGAGTTGAAAAGCATTTGCCTTCTTTACTTTCTCCCTCCTCTGACCATCAGAAGATTCCCAAAAAAAGCTTCCCAGACCAATCATGGGTACCAGTCTGAAGATTATCCTTGTAAAAAAGAGGTGAGACATCAACCCAGGGACCTGGCCAGCTTTTATCCAGCTATCTGAGGACACAGCTCGCTCCACAGCCAAGCTACCAGATCATACACTTCACCTGATGTTGCTCCACTGTGTCTTCACAACTCACTTGACCACTGCTAGATGACAAGATCTGGCCAGCTATAGAGAGGTGTATTTGCACACTGCTGCATTGGTGTACAGTGGCTCTCCAAGGGTGCAACGTAGTCCCCTTGCTGAGGAAAAGCTCCAGCTCTCTTGCTTATGCAGAGCATCAGGTCATGCCTCCTGTGAAATGCAAATCTGCCAGTTGCAAAGGGTTTCTCTGCACTCAAGCATGTAAAGGTTTGTACACAGAGCATCTTCACAAACCTTCAGAACAAAAGCCATAACCTCCCTACTATGCTTTCTGTGGCTCTCCAGGAAACACCAGTTATTTCCAGACAGAGGCTGAAAACAGCTATCATTGTCACGCTTTCTATCAAGCTCCCTCAGTGCAAAGAGACTGGAGTAGTTGTGTATTCCTAACAACCTTCTTTTTTATAAGGAAAAAGAAAACTGATCTTTTTCTCCTTCCTCTCGGGTCCATGAGAAGCTCAGATCAGAGCAGAAGCAGCTTTTACTTCTTATGAGTAATGCAAGTCTGAACTCAGTTCTCAAAATACATATCTCACCAGCTATGAGCTGCTAGACTTCAGTTATTCTTAGCCCCCAAGTCACTGCGATAAGAATCTAAATGAAAGTGATTCCCAGCAAAAAGCACACTGAAACAAAAATATTTATCATACTGTTTCTAGAAATGAGAAAAGGCTCTTCGTTTTCATGTCAAACACCATGCTGTTTCTATAAAAAAAACAATTCAAGCTGATGTTTAATTAGAATCATCATAGAATGGTAAGGTTGGAAGGGACCTCAAGGATCATCTAGTTCCAACCCCCTGCCATAGGCAGGGACATCTCCCACTAGTACAAGTTACTCAATTGTCTGGACTTTCTGGAATGAAAATGAGTGAAGGTGTTTGTAAGGGATCCTGTCTCCATCATCTCATCTGGGTTCTCATTTGCATGTTTAGTGAGGAAATCACAGATCAAGCAGACTAGCTGCACTGGACACAAGGGATCCCAATGCAGAGGAGCTATCATGTACCATATTGCCCATGAACCTGTTGCCTCTATCGGAAGGGAATGAAGAGAAAAAGTCTTATGAACTAATTCCATGCTTGGCATCTCAGATAGGACAAATTTTGCTGTTCTGATTTGCTGTCTTTTCTCGAAGAGTTGTTGATGTCAGTAGAAGATGTGAGCTATCCATTCCAATTCATTTACAGTTCCATTCATAGGGCTGGAAAACAGGGCTCAGCACCCACACACCTCCCCAGCTTTTGTCTTACAAATCTGTCAGGTAATGCAAAGCTGAAGCTTTTGGGATTGTCTGTTTAAAAGCTGATGACAGATTTAAAAACTAGTTTTCCTAAACCTTCCACAGATGTCTTCATAAACAAAGAAAACTGAAGTGGGTATAACAAAAGATGTCTCTCCTTGCATCTCCCATACTGTTTATATCCATAGAGCACCATGTAGCAATAATTGGTTACATGAATATTCAGGGAGTCC
Source organism: Ramphastos sulfuratus (assembly GCA_013399055.1). Taxonomy (NCBI): domain Eukaryota; kingdom Metazoa; phylum Chordata; class Aves; order Piciformes; family Ramphastidae; genus Ramphastos; species Ramphastos sulfuratus. Next base: position 58,496 of record WBNM01009540.1, on the reverse strand, counting down.
ACAACAGCTTTCAGCAGCATCAGCAGGATCTTGTCTGACTTCCTGCAGGATGGCCTTTGAGATTCAAGTCTTCCTGAGCCTTAGGAAAGAGTTATATATGGGTCTGCAGCCAAACTCAGCCAGCACTGCTGTGGTTTGTAGGATCTGCATTGTGCAGCTGAGAGCTATGACATGGACTGCTCAGCCTAAAGATTTGGCAGGCTGAAATCTTTAGTGTTTTTTTGAGCTACATCAAGAAACTTTGTTGGGGGAAATAGGCCCCAGTGCTGTCAGCCCACCTGCAACCCTTCAGCAGGCATAGTTCTTTTGAAACCTGTTGGAGACCAAAATGCAGAAAGGAGACACCAGAAATGCTTTTCTTCTCCGACCAGCTTCTGCTGCCAGTGAGAACAGTCTGGTGAAGGGCAAGGCAATATAGTAAAAATGAAACAAGCACAGGGCAGGGAAATGAGAGCTAGATAGTGACTTGAAGGCTCATTATCAAATAAGAGAGGTAGGCTAAATCAACCCTAATATGTATAATGTATTAGTATGAGCCTTGCAAGCCTTATGACTCAGAAGTTCACCATGAATCACCACTCCCTTTCTGGTTTCCTCCTGCAACCAAAAGACACATTTACTGCTGGCCCATGGTAATTTTAAACAGTAGCCTTTCTTGTGCTAGCTCAGCTACCTGGTCCCAAAAACACAAAGTGGAGACAATCCTGTTCAATATCTTTATTGGCAATATGGACCAGGGGATTGAGTCCATCATCAGTAAGTTTGCAGATTACACCACATTAGAAGCAGGTGTCAATCTGTTGGAAGCCTGTAGGAGGGCCCTACAGAGGGACCTTGACAGGCTGGATGGGTGGGCAGAGGCCAATGGGATGAGATTTAACAAGGCTAAGTGCAGGGTTCTGCACTTTGGCCACAACAACTCCAAGCAGCATTACAGGCTGGGGACAGTGTGGCTGGAGAGCAGCCAGGCAGAAAGGGAGCTGGGGGTACTGGTAGATAGTAGCTGAAGATGAGCCAGCAGTGTGCCCAGGTGGCCAGGAGAGCCAATGGCATCCTGGCCTGGATCAGGAACAGTGTGGCCAGCAGGACAAGGGAGGTTATTCTTCCCTTGTACACAGCACTGCTCAGGCCACACCTTGAGTCCTGGGTCCACTTCTGGGCTCCTCAATTCAAGAGAGATGTTGAGGTACTGGAACATGTCCAGAGAAGGGCAATGAAGCTGGTGGGGGGCCTGGAGCACAGCCCTGTGAGGAGAGGCTGAGGCAGCTGGGGGTGTTTAGCCTGGAGAAGAGGAGGCTCAGGGGTGACCTCATTGCCGTCTACAACTACCTGAAGAGAGGTCATAGCCAGGTGGGGTTAGCCTCTTCTCCCAGGCAACCAGCAACAGAACAAGGGGACACAGTCTCAAGTTGTGCCAGGGGAGGTATAGGCTGGATATTAGGAGGAAGTTCTTGACAGAGAGAGTGATTGGCATTGGAATGGGCTGCCCAGGGAGGTGGTGGAGTCACCGTCCCTGGAGGTGTTCAAGGAAAGACTGGATGAGGCACTTAGTGCCATGGTCTAGTTGATTGGATAGGTTGGACTGGATGATCTTGGAGGTCTCTTCCAAACTGTTTGAGTCTATGATTCTATAGCACTCTCCCTGCAGTCCACCCAGTTGCAGAAGGGGACATGTCAGTCCATACATGGCCAAGAACACAGTCAGGTAGATCCCTTGAGATGGCTCCAGGGCTAAATATGCTACTTTCTGAGGATAACACAGATCCCTGGAGCTCAGCGCAGCTGCTGTGTGGCTGGAAGGAGGGAAGGGTTTGTCACAAAAGTAGAAGCTTGCACCAGTGAGATATGGAAATCTGTCCATCCTTCTTACTCTGTTCTACCACTAATCTCAGCTTTGAACTTCTGCCCCAGCTCCACTGTTCAGATCTTAATCAAATTCAACTCAAAGTCAGTCTCTTCTTTAACAAATTTTCTAATGAGTAACCAAGTTCTGACAGTGGCTGAGTCATAAGAAGAAATCCTTTGTGCAGCAATAACTGGGGAAATTCCCGACCACGCCAGCTTTGTGACTGCCATCTTCAGATGTTTCCTAAAAGACAGCTTCTTTGTACCACAATTAGCTCAAAACCTGTCAGTGACAGGGATAAATGCTTTGAAAATGTTAGCAAACAATTAAATAGTACTTTAACTGTAATTACACCACATTAACAAATTTGTCCCATGGTATGTAGTCCCATGATATGTAGTCCCATGAGCACACAGGAGATCTGAGTGGTCTTGCAGGCTGTTGCCATCTTCCTCTGTAACCTTGGAAAAGTCAGTTTTCAGGTCTGTCACTAATGTGAGGGTCAGTTTTTATAAGAAGCTTAGCACACAGTTTACTGAACTCTTTATGGCTCAAGGGTGAAAGGCAAGAACACTTGCTGTGGGACAACACATGCCTCATGTAAGGTACAGGACTAGGTCCTGACTTTGACAGGCATGCAAATCCAAACACTTTTCTAATCCATATGCAGTTCAGGAACTTTCAAATCCACAGTTTGTATTCGATCTTTATGATTAATATCTTCAATGGACTTTTCCCAATTATTTTCTCTAACCAGTTTTTGAAGGCCTTTATTCTTCAACACCTAGAGTGGAACAGCTTAATGACAGACCGGGTAAAGAAGTGCTTTATTTTGTTTCTTCAAAAACTGTGTTGGGAAAAAGAAAAAAAAGAGTTAATTTTATCATGTCAGGTTCTCATTCGGTGAGGAAAAAAAGTGAATAATTTTTTTCTCTATTCACCTTCTCTGCTGCACTTATGACATTGCATCCTCAACCACCAACTCTTGCTGTCATCCCTCTTCCTAGTCAGTAAAGTCTTATGAAAAGTGGCCCTATTCCTTTTATCATTCCTGTTGTATTTCTCCACGTCCTTCCTAATTCAGCTTTCTTTGGGTTTATTTTCCTATCAAAGGAGTTAAGAACCATATGCACTGCTCTGGGTGTGCAGTATGTCAGCTGTGAGTACAAAACTTTTCTAGAATGGCTTCTTTTTTCTCTCTTTTGTGCTCTTTTCCTGTTTGAACAACACCTAACATCTGATTTGTCATTTTCTCTGTGCTGAGCATTGAGTTGACGTTTTCACAGGGTTAGATCATGAATCTAAGCTCTTCTTTCTGAGAGGCAATACCTAATTTCAGACCTCACCACTGTGTTTGGTTAGGATTGCTTTGTTTTCCTTAAGTGTACGAATTGCATCTGCTGCTCTCCCATTCAGCCAATAAACATTATGAGACCCTATGTCTTAATCTTTACTGTCAGTATCATCAGGAACTGCTGTCCCTTCCTTAGTCAATCATCTTCCAGATCATTTACAAATATGCAGAAAAGCAACTCAAGACAAATAACTATAGCAGTAGATTAGTCCATTCCTTCTCAGTTGTGAAAGCTTTTTGCTTAATGTGCTTTAGCCAGTCATTAATCCATGGAAGAGACTTCCTTTTATATGTTGATCAATTGTTTCTTCTAATATTTTGACCATACTTTGACCATTCCTCTGCTATTCTTTTCTACCAGTTTTCCAAGGACAGCTTGAAGTTTCCCATATAGCTTTCCTATGCTTTTTTAGATTCTCATGCCTCCAGTTGCACCAGGGGAGGTTTAGACTGGATATTAGGAAAACTTTCTTCATCAAAAGGATCATTAGGCACTGGAACAGGCCACCCAAGGAAGTGGTGGAGTCGCCATGCCTGGAGGTGCTCAAAAGATATTTAGATTAGGAATTTAGGCACGCTGTTTAACAGTTGTGTACAAGGAGATGTTTGGTTATGGTTGGACTCAATGACTTTAAGGTCTTTTCCAGCCATGATTCTATGATTCTAAGGCACCTGGGTGTTGAGTTCTCCAGAAAATCTGTGGCTCCATTAACGTGTCTTCACAATATTTGAAGTATTTAAATAGCAAATACAAAAACAAACAAACAAACAAAAAGGGTCAATTTATAGGAATGCCACAAAGCCTCAGAGTAAATGCTAATGACAGTCAAGTGTATAGTACTTAGAGGCAATGACATGTACTGAGTCATACATGTCAATGGCTCTTGTGCTGGAACAGACCTCTGTGTTCTTGCCCTGAATACTGAAACACACAAAGATTTTGGTGTTATTAGAAAGACATTTTATGTGTTGCTAGGCTATGTGATGTTATGCCATAGGAAACAAGTCATTCGTGCCAAGCTCTAACAACTGCCACTGCAAAAACTCTTGCTAACGTTAACCAATGAAATGAATATACAAAAAATGTCCAAGTAAAAAATGTTTCAACAAGTAGAACAACTGATGATTTTGTAAAAATGTCACTCCAGTTTGTTCTCCAGTAACAAAACTCAAATGTTTACATTGTAAACACACTGTGTCATAAACCGTGATTTTCAAGTTCTTATAAGGCTCAAATTCTTCTTGGGCTACTTGTTTGTTGGTGAAGAATTCAGCTAATAAAAGGTCCTTAAGAGAAACTGAATACACAGGGATAAGAGAGAGAAGTAATGAACCATCAATTAAGAAATTTTCTCTAAAATGGTGACGAAATGTTTCATGTCTTTGTTATCTGGCTTGAAATTCAGATACTTTGGTCTTGGTGGCAAGATGGGCTTATCTTGGCCAGAGGAAAGCAGAAACACAAAATAAGCATTTCCTTGAAAGCAGAATGGTAATTTGAAACAGACTGACTCTCAGTCTCACGCCCCAGAGTGGAACCAACCATGGCTCTATTTATTTAGGGCCAAGCATGATGTATGCATGTACAACAGCCAAAATATCAAATATTCCAAGCTATTGTTGAGCACAGATTATGGGCTCAGCCTTTGTTCTGCTGCATGCACCAGCTTTAAAAGAAGGCCTTTGTAGAGGAAAATGGCCTGCTGTTTGTACCAGTTTCCCTCCCCAAAATGAATTCTGCATTTCTCCCAAAGACACACACTAGGGCTAAGTCTCACTCTCACAAAAGGGCTCTGTCTGGGTGCCTTTGCTTCAAACACAGATTTTATTTATCAAAATTCTGTATGAAATTTGGTGCCATGTTGATACTTAACATGCAGAACATGATGCTTCTTCGCAAGTTAGAACAGCAAAAATAGCGATCCTAAGGGAGAAGGAACCATGCCTTGGCTTGTCATAGTTCCACCCTTCCATCAGCTCAGGCAACCTGGCTAAGTGAGTGCCAGCTTAACATCAAGCTGTCTCTAGAAATAAAAAATTCCCTTGCTCAAAAACATAACAAAGACCTTCTAAGGGAAGAAGTGAGACAGCCATTTGAAGATGTCGCTTATTTTTAATCAGTCTTTTGCTAAGTCACTTAGTTAAGACTTTTGCAGACATTGTTTCAAAGAATGGCTACCTCCACCTTAGAGGAGCAGGATGTAAAGAAAATGAAAAACATAAGATCAGCTTCACTGAGCCACAGCAAAGCCTCCATCCAGCTACCCCTACATTTAGTCTCTGTAAGAGGTCAAAGGAGATGCCTCACAGTTGCTAGTCCTGTTCTAAGTACAGCATATAATGACATCCACCCGTAACACCTCAGCCTCCAGCATTTTGCAGCTTAGAGACTTCCAGAGCCAGAAGCAGTATCTTAACAGCCCTCAGTCTATTTTCTTCCATTAATTGATCTTTAATGATTTTAATGCCCACAACATTCTGCATCAGGGAGTTTCATAACACAACATTTTTAGTGAGGAATTCTCTCTTGTAATTTGCCTTGAACTTTTCTTCTACTACTTTTTTTCTGAGTTTCTAGTTCTTTTTCTGGATCCATCCACAGTGCTCAACACCTTGTAGGGCTCAAGCATTTGTAAAAATCCTTTCCCAGGAATGTTACCTTATTTTTGGCACATCTGCACCTCCAGTATTCTGGGGAAGGTAAAGAGTTTGGATTTTTGTCAGTAATGTAGTAAATTGGTTATAACTAGTCCCTGTAACACAGGTCTTAAGCTGGTTGGTCTTTTTTGCTGTGGTTGTGGATTGGTCATCCAAATGTTGGTGAATGAGTCCATTAAAAGAGACAGTCCAACCTACAAAGCCCATAAACCTTCATTTTCTATCTTAAAGTGCATGAAACACAGTAGGCATACAGGAGGTGAGGAGAGAAAGGAAGCTAACAGTGAAGCACAACAAAGGCAGGAGATGAAGGCTAACCCTGACACTAGCATGTGAGGAATAAGGAGGGAACTAAAGGAAGGGTGACCTATCCAAAAACAACTCACACCACACTACAAGAGCAGCTGTCCTTGATTACTACCCCAAAATGGGAGAGAAAAACTGTATGTCAACCTTTCTTCATTCTTCAGGCTACAGAAATACATTAAAGCAAAAGGAAAACAGAGTTCAGATCTAAACCCTTTTGTGCTCACTGAAATTGGAGTTTGCCATTGCAGGCAAACCCGCTTCAATCACTTTTCATAAAGCAATGAAGCTCCCTTTTAACTCAGTCTCGAATTTTTGTCCTTTCATCTCCTAACAGAGATATTGCTTTTCTGACCATTGAAAAACCTGTTCTCTTCTCCAGTGTAAATGTGTTCATTTCTCATTAACACTCATTTGTTCTTGTGCCAGTATAGTTCACATGCATGAATAGCTGGGGATATTTTGCTCCTGCATAGCACTGACACCTTTCCTGAAGTACTCAGAGATGATCACATATCCTCTCAGCCCTCGTTTTGTTATGCTGTATCAGCCAAAGTCTTTTAATCTCATGCTGTAAACCACCACTAGCCTTCCCCTTTTTAGCATCTGTTCCACTTTAAATTTCCCATTCAGGGAATTATTGAGAATTACACACAGCATTTCAAAAGATGCTCCTAGCTGAGTTATTAGCAGTGGGGACCTGAACTCCAGCAAGCTGGACATAAAAGCACGCAGCATTCTTGCCATAGTTGGAAACATTTCCAAGCTATGGAAGACCTAAAAACCTTTATGCAGTCTGAGTAAGTGATATGGATAGAGAGCCATACATCACCTGTACCCTCAGTTTGGCTAACAGAGGTGCATTTCACCAGACAAAGCAGAGAGTAAGAGATTTATAGGAAAGCCAGAGCACTGAATCGGTACAAAATTATGTCCTGTTAGTCCATGTTTGGAGTGTGCCTAAATACATCAGCACCAGAACTATAGTGCTTTAAAAATCCATTACACTGGAAACACAGCCATTAATCCTAAACTGTGATTAGGTAGAAATTTGAGGGTAAGAGAAAAGAGACTTTAGCCTCTGGACATTTGTTCTGGAAGCTTTTAACCTCTCTGAAATAATATTTGAGATGCAATCGCTGTTGCTGGGGAAATAAACATGATGGCACATGAAGAAACAAACACTCAAGTGGGGAGCAGGGAAGAGCAGCAAATGAGCCCTTATGAAACAAAAGACTCTCTCACTCTCCCAACAGGCATCTCTAACAAAACATGAGGCAGAGCGACTGAAAACATGTTTTAAAAAATGACTATGCTTAGCTACGTTATATAATAGGATATCAGTGAGTCTTTATCTAAATTACACAGTCTGCGTTATTTCACCCATTCTGTGTCTCTAGGCTTCATAAATGATTTGGGATTCTTCATCTTCCTCCCATTACAACTGAAAATGTGTGTCTAAATCCTCATGTAAGTATGCACCATTATTGACTTACAGATACTAGATTGCTTCCCAGTGTTCTTACTTAATCTCCCGTGGTTCAGGGAGCACTAAAACACAAAGATTATTGTGCACTTGATATTACAGATAATATCTTTCTCTTTGAGGCTCTTAACTCGCCTGAGGCTCCTCCCTCAGGAAAAGTCAACCACTTCCACCACTTTGCGACTCAAAACCAAAAAGCACTTTTCCTCTGTGTACTGACATTCGCTGTAAGCAATGCAAAGGGCTGAAGCAAAGAAACAAAAGATCAGGAATCCTTCTGTGCAGTAAATGCTCTTAACCTCCACCACTGCTGGAAGCGAGTCTTGATTTAATCTAAGCAGGAACACAGACAAAAATCAGCTCTCGTCATCAGACCTTGGGACAACAATTCCTGCAGCTCTGCAGTAATGACATTCTCGGCATGGCAGATCTTTATCTAAAACTCAGCTAACTGATGGGAAGAGGAATGTCTGCATAAACATTTGTGTCTCTCAGACAGTCCTGAGCTATACTGCAGTGTTGCTTTCAAGTTGTAAGTCCCAAATAACTGTTTCACTTCCCTTGAGGGACAAGGTACAACTGTGGGCAAAATACAAGAAACCCAACATGGATCCCAGGAGAGCAAGAAAAAGAGNTCTCCCTCTCCCTCTCCTCTTAGTGTAGACAGAGCAGTACAAGGTAAGAGTGTTTTGGAAGTAGCCTGTTCAACCAAAAAAGCTGCTTTTTAATAGCTCTATCCAACCAGGACATCTTCCAGCTGCAGTGGTGGTTTATTTCCACCCTTTTTGCTGTGGATTGAGTGATCAAGGGCCAGCACAACGGTGGAGTTGAACAAAGAGATTTGCTATCAGCTCTTTTGTCCAAAGCAAAAAATTGGCCAGCTGTTGATTAGAAGAGTGTAACCAAAGAAGAATTTGGTCTATGGTAGACTTCTAGTTAGGCATTTCCAATATGATTGGCAGTGATAGCACCAAACAGAAACAGCAATTCAGACAGATATTCGGTAGTACCTTCAGTGATCACACGCCCTTTAGACACTCAAATGAAGAGCCCAGTAAAACTTCAGCCAACTTTTTGAGGATGCAGGTTTTCAAGGAGCAAAGGACACTACAGATACATTTCTAGGGGAGCAAATCAGTTCCTGTATCTCTGAGCTGCATCACGTGTTCATCCAGCTCTGGACACACATGCACAATGTGGCTTTATCCCAACAAAGGAGCATTTGTGTGTTCACTGTTCACACCCACACTCATATTTGCTTCGGTCAAAAGGGAATTGGTGAAAACAAGGGTCACTGACACAGAATTTCATGGGTTTTCCTTGCCTTGTCTTTGCTGAGTTTTGCTCCTTATTATTACATGGTAGTGTGAGCCTTTATAACTCACCAGTTCTGAGACCCCAGTTCAAGAGGGACATAGAACTGCTTGAGAGAGTCCAGCTCAGAGCCACAAAAATGATTAAGGGAATGGAACATCTCTCTTATGAGGAGAGACTGAGGGAGCTGGGGCTCTTTAGCTTGGAGAAGAGGAGACTGAGGGGTGACCTCATCAATATTTATAAATATGTAAAGGGTGAGTGCCAGGAGGATGGAGCCAGGCTCTGCTCAGTGATGCTCAATGACAGGACAAGGGGCAATGGGTGGAAGGTGAGGCATAGGAAGTTTCATTTAAGACACGAGGAGGAATCTTTTCACTGTGAGGGTGACAGAACACTGGAACAGGGAGGTTGTGAAGCCTCCCTCTCTGGATTTAAAACCCACCTGGATGTGTTCCTGTGTGATCTGGTATAGGTGATTCTGCTCTGGCAGAGGGGATGGACTGGATGACCTTTCAAGGTCCCTTCCAGCCCCTGACATTCTGTGATTCTGTGAGTTCCAATTCATCACCCATAAGCAATTTTTTAAGGTCATGAGTAATGTTCCACTCATGTCCAGGTCAGGACCAAAAAGTGTCAAGCATTAGGGTAGGGATGAGTAAACCAGTGTCACACAGAAGAAGCAGAAGAGCTCCCTCACTGTCTTTTACCTGCCCCAAGTACGAGGTCATGGTGAAGTCTCCTGCATGTGACACAGCTCCCCAGCCTCCCTGCTTCTCTGTGGCCCTACAGACATCACTGATAAGTGGCTTAAAGGATCCACTGGCCAACTGCCCCAGCATGCACAATTACCATGTGGGACCGAGGCCACAAACCTGATGCTGAAAATGCCTGAAATGGGTTTATGCATGAGGCAGTGTGAGAGGAATCTCCACAGGTCCCATCACAGCCAGGAGCAAGAGTAGGAAAGATTTGGTTTCCTTGTTCTTCTTCACACACCAAAGTAGAAAAACAAATGTAGAAAAGAGAAAAAGGGCAAAGCAAAACTAGCAGCAACAATGAAAGACAGATTTATACACTGAGAGAAAGATTTCAGGAGACACAAATATTTTTCCTGCTGTGTAATTTGTAAAACAAACTATGTCCTCGAGTCTTGCATTGAAAACTTTCTGACTAAATGAAAAACTGATGAGCCATAAGGGTTAACTAACTGCCAACCCTGAAAGACATCATCTTCCATTTCTCTCCTCTTCCACTAAAAGCAGAGGAGTGTTTTACGAGCAAATAGTAAAACCTCAGGTCTCATTTTCCAATTTGAAGCTTCAGAGTTTCTCAGCATTATGTTCTTACCCTGTAACTATTCTCCAGTCTCTCGTAATTACACTCAGCAGTCTAAGCTTGGCTTTCACCACCTTGCAGCAACCCTTTGCATAACACTTTATCATGATTTTTATGTCAGTTGTGCCTCTCTCCCTCACCCATTATTTTCCCTGATAGGTTTTCTCTCTGGATGGCAAAGCCAAGTGGCTCTGCCTGAAGCAGGAATCCAGTCTGGCCCATAATACTTACAGGAGACAGCACTCCTGACCCAAGAAGGGAAACCAGCTTTCCCACCAAACTCTCCCCACTCGATCGACAATGTTTAACTTAACCCCACTGCTTCACTGCTCGATTTAGAGCTGACACGTGTTACTACTAGTAAAGGCGTCCATCCCCTCTTTTGACAGACGTTGAAAGTGAAGTGCTTAAATCACAGAGACTAGGGAGCTGAGTTCCTAAAGGGAGGCACCGCTTCCCTTAGGTCTGCAACCATTTGGGTAACCGCAGCCTTCGTGACTCCTTGCTCACCTCCCAGCCACGGGTCACGGGCTCAAGTCCCCGTGGCTGGACACAGGAACCCTTCGCCGGGACATCGAGCAGCTCGGGCAGTGAGAAGTGAGGCAGGAGGCAGTCCCAGCCTCCAGGATTCCCGAGAGTGACAGGCGGATCCCTCCCGGGGGTGATCAGAACCCCCCTGAGGCGAAGGGGACGCACTCTCTTAGCTCCGGAGAGGTCTCCCTGGCAGGGCGCAGGGGAGGGGCGGCTCGCCACAGCCCTTCTCCGGGCGGAAAGAAACTTCCCCGGCATGACCGGTTCAGACCCGCTGCCCCGCCTGCGCTCCGCCCCGGAATCGGGCGCGGCTCCCGCGGGCGGGCAGAGCCCGGCGGCTGCGGGCGCCGGTGGAGGGTCGCTGGCCGTGGCGGCTCGCCTCGCCTCGCCGAGCCCCTGCTTGCATCTCCCTGCATCTCCCTGCCTGCAGGAGGCCGCCGTGGTAAGGCCGAGCCCCAGTCGGGGCGATCGCGGGAACGGGATCCTCACGGTCGGGAGAAATTGGAATCCCACCCCCCTTTCGGGATTGCAGCTTGGCTGGGCGTCCTCCCCCCAGGTTGTTCCCCGGTCCCAGCTGGTGAGGCGGGGCTGGTGACCGAGGAGGAAGGACCTCGGCAGCCCCGCAGACTTCTCGGGGATGTTGCTGGGTGTTGCTGAGTGGTGTTGCTCGCCGAGGGGCAGGGGAGATTGCAGGTGCGACGGTGAGGAGGCTTAAGTGGGACGTGGACTGGGCTGCAGGTGTGACAGTCTGGCACGTTGCGGGGACATGAGCTCGGCTGCCGGGTTGACGGCACATCGGGTGGGCAGGAATCGGTCTGGATTGCAAGTGCAACAGAGAGGTATACAGGCAGGACGAATCCAAACTGATGGGGCAATGGTGGAACACACAGGTGGGACCTGGGCCGGATTACAGCTAAGAAGATACTGCATGTGCGGGCTGGATGTGCCTTGGACTGCAGGTGCCACTATGCATGTGTCGGTGTGATGTGGTCCAGATCGCCAATGCAACATTATGATGTGTAGGTGCAATGTGGTCCAGATTGCAGGTGTGATGGTGAGATGTGCACGAAGGGTATGGTCCTGCTGTGCTTGTATGTGACAGTGCATATACTGGCATAGAGTGTACAGTTGCTCGCTCTGCTTCTGCAGCTGGGCTGGCTTCCAGCTTTTATTTTGAAAGATTCTGTTATCCAGTGGTTTCGGACAAGGTCTCTCAAGTCCTGCCAGGGTTTACTCAGATACTTCTCTCGTGCCTCATCCTCCCTTTTGCTCAATAGCTCTGCAACGATTAAGTGGGTTCTTGCAACATCAGCACCCAAATTCCAAAGCTTGGGGGTGGGGAAGGCGAGCTCGGATATACTGATCTTAGGAGAAATACCCCAAAACAGTATTTGTGATCCTCCCTTCCTGTAGCGGATCAGCATTGTGAACCATATGTTATTTTTCTTGGATTCCTAAGACTGAGGAATTTCTCTGAGTAAACACAGTGGGCTGTGAAACACATCAGGTTCCCTCTTCGACTGCAAGGAAACTTCTGGCTTAAATCAGTTAAAAAGAAAAGTTGGAGTCAACAGAGTTACAATAAGGTTGAAATCATTCTACTTGCTCAGAATTTAGGCTATCTGGCCTCTAGTACCATTTCTCTTCAGTCCACTTAAGCTTGTTTGTCCACAACACAGACAACCAGTGACAGCCAAGACTTGAGGGCAGGAAGGGATTGCAGGAACCTGTGAGGATATGCGGATTGGTGGTTGTTTTTTTGTTTGTTTGTTTTTTTCCATCCTGTTATAAGTTAATAATCCTATTCTAGGCTGTCATCCAAGAATTTTGCTTCAAAAATGCAAGCAGTGTTCAGAACTCATTGTGTAAAAGGTAATCTAAATGTAGGCCAGGAAGGGACCCAGCAGGTCAGCAAATCTAAGCAACTGAATGATATTATGCCGTATTCCACACCATTGTAATTCATTCTTTCCCAGTCTCCTGGGAAGGAAAAGTTTTGCAACTTTACTAAACTGACATTACATTTTTTTCCCCTCAGTGTAAGGCTTTATCTTACTTTGTATTTGTACTGTGATTGCATAATTCTCTCAGTCTGATGCTTTTCTCTCTTATCAGTGTAGAAATAGGAGTTTTATACATTTATCTTTGCTGTGCTAAACAACTAGAACTTGCCATCTGCTTTCATGAAGCAAGTTCTGGCTTCTGCTGGTCCCTGGCAATCCTGTGCTGGGCTTCTTGCTCTCTGACTTCCTGGTGGATGAGCAGAGCAACAGGGCTCAAACATCCATTCAGTGCCTCTCACGCTTGGACACCTCATCTAGAAACAAATACCTCACCTGGTAGGTACTGCAATTAACCTCCTCCTCAGGATCCTCTCATCCTGTGATGAGGATGGGAAAATGGGATTTTCTGCCATCAGGTCTGATCTTACTCCATTCCTCTTACTGTGTTATTTTTATTCCATATTCCTACACTGTGCTGGTCCAGTATTCTTCCAGTTTTCTCCCACTTGCTGTATCATGAAGGGACATATTAAGTAGTATAAAGTCTCCCTCACTTTCAGTCATGACCCCTGCCAAACTCAGATTGACTCCTTCTATGTGACTGGCTATCTGATCATTTTAGGTCTGGACCCTATTTATTACAGTTTTTCATCTTTTGTGTCTTAACTCCTCGTTTCACTGAGCTGCACACCAAGTGGCTGCACTTCAGATGTGTTGGAAGCTGAACTCTACCCCTTTCTTGTGTGCCAGGTATGCTGCACTGGTTTCCCAGAGCAACTGTGTAGAAAATTGTTCTTATCAAAGCAAACTAAGTCGCATTTTATCCTTCTTCCCCCCCGCATTTAGCTCCATGTCTTCATTTTTTTTCCTGCAACAATCATTCTGTTAATAAGGGATTTTTAATCTCACTGTTGTGCCCTAACCAGCCATGAGTGTAAGACAAGTGTAATTTGGCAGTGGGTAGTAACACAATCCCTGCATTAGGGAGTGAACAAAATCCATAGAGCTGAAACAATTTGGGGGAACTTCAGGCAAACTCTGTTATCATATCTGAGCTCAGATTTAACTCCCAGTTGAATGTCTTCTTAATATATGCAACAAGGTCTATCAATATGATTCAGAGGAAATACCACCCACTGAATCAACAAAATCAACTCATAGGATCCCACAATGACACTGAACAAATCCAACTCTGCTCAGTGTAAAATACTGCAGCTGGTAGCTGCAAACAAACATATCACAAGGAGTTGTCCCTGTTCCATTTGTTAACATTGTACATTGCTTTTTATCTAACTAGGTGAAAAATAGCTAAATATTTTGCAGAAGGTAGGTATAGCCCTGCAGCATGATAACCCAGTGCAAGGGGGGAGGCTCGAGAATAACTGCGTGCTTCTGACCTAATATATTATAATCCCTTTGGTATTATCCACCAAACTCGAGTTTATTCCAGTGTTTCTCAGCATTGCATGTGCAGCAGTTTATCATACAGTGCTTGTGAACGTTGTGCTGCAGAGGCTACTTCATCTCCCTGTGGCCACAAAAAGCACTGGGAGTGGGCAAGCACTCTGTTTTAATTACACTGAGAGGTTTCAAGTCCTGTGCCATCAACCAAGCTGCTAAGACCAAACTGCAAGGCGAAAAGAAGTTATGTCAAATTTCAAGCCTTGGCTTTCTCCTTGTAGCAGAGGGTGGCATGGTGCTGGTAGCTCTGGCATGAAATTGTTGCAGCATTCCAGTTGCTCTAGTTCTGCAGGCATGCTCTATAAACTGGAGCAAAGCACAAGACAGGAATGCTTCAAAAAAGGATTCACGGAGTTTTGTGTGATTTCCCAGTGCCGCTTGGGATCCTTGTCGGGGCAAGTATCATCTGGTTCCTTTCTCCTAGGGAAAAAATAAGTAGTGAGCAACAGCCAAGCCTTATGATTGCTACCAGATGTCATCACTGATAGACAAGGAGCTAATTCTGAATGTGGAAACAAATGGAAAGAGGGTGTGTAGAGCTCATGAGCCCCTGAGTCATAGCCTGGCATCTACGAAAGTGGCTGCAGTTAAAAGTAAGGGGTTGTATGATGTGGCAGGTGAGCATTTGTTACTGTGTTGTCAGACCAGCCTTTCACATTGGCAGAAATCATCAGGAGCGGGTCTAAAAGCATGCTGGCTTTTCTATTTGATGTAATGAACAGGTACTCTTCACAGATGCAGTTTTCTCTACTAGTTCGATATCTGTGCTGACATTTCAAAGTACTGGGAATGCTGAAGTCACAAACCAATAAAAATCTTAAGGAAGTGATAGTGTTTGCAAAACACTCTGCAGCACTTGATGGTGTATTTCAAGGTGCTCTGAGAATCCTACTGAGCTGACAAGGGAGAATGGGCCAAGCCAGTGGACGAAGTCTTCATCCCACCATTGGAGTTACTCATCCAATTCCAAAATGTTTTAATAAGCTAAAACAGGTCACCTCAGAAGGGACTTTGCTCCCACACTATGTCCAATAAAACATTAAAGACAAAGAGATGCCAAATGTGGTTGGTAGGTTGTGATGTTGAACTTGGGCAGGCGCCACCAGGTGGTGCTATTTTGCATTGACTTCCCATTTGTTATTCTTAACCATGACCATTATTTTGCCTCAGATGAGGTAGGATTAGTTTGGGAGGATGTTTAAAGGTAGAGGAGGAATTTGACATTTGCATTGCTGCTCCTTTAGAGTCTGTTCAGGTGTCCTCAATCAACTTGTGGTACTGGGAGAACTTTACCAAAAATGACATGGGAGAAACTCCAGTTGATAGGTCATGTACCTGCTCACGGAGTATCCACCGGTTCACTAACATTGATTTCTCCCCAGATCTGATTTGCAAAACCTTGTGTTACCTCTGCTGGTCCCATGCTGATGGTTAATGCTGAAATAGTACATCACTAGTGGCAGCAGGCCACCTCAGGATTGTATGGGTCTTCATTTATCCAGCCGGGAGAGTTGAGTCACATCTTAACAAGCGAGGACAATGAAAGAATTTGGAGATCACTCCAGGAAAGTGTGGGAAAGGAGGCACTCTGCAACCATAAAACCTCTAAGTTTAGTTGTAGTTTAAAATGGAAAATGTTGGTGACTTTTGCACTTGCAAAGGTCAGATGGATTTGGAGACCCACAAGTCCGCTCTGCTCCCGCTTGCTCTGCAGCAAGCTTCTCCATGGGGAGTCAGGACTGCCTGTCTCATCCCCATCCCAGGGGCTGCAGGGCTGCACGGTAAGCTCATCCCTTGCTAGAGTCACAGCCTCTCCCCAGTTTGCCTTGTCAGGTGGAGGTGATGAAGGGAGGAAAGCAGCAGCAGAGCCTCTTTCCTCTCTCCAGATCGATGAATGAAGATGGCATCGTTTTCATTTATTTATTTATAGCTTTGGCTGTTTGTGTCATCCTGGCTGAAGAATAACTTTGTTAACCTCTACTCCGTCAGTTCAATTGCATTATCTTTAATGAGGCAGCTCTCTCTGTGTTGCTTCTGTTGTGCTGGCTTTCCCTGTGTGGGAACTGCCTGCTCCTCATCTGTTCGTGATTTTCTGTTAAATCATTGTACAGTATTCACTGAAAGCAGTGAGCTAAGCCTCAGCATTATCTTCTAACAGAGGCCCCAGGTGGAAACAGAAGTTCTCCATACTACAAGGTAGCAGCTTTTTGTGAGTGATGGTTTTCTTCCTGCAGCCTGCCAGGAAAGCAAGCAGTGGCAGATCAGCTCTTTCCAGCAGCATTGGGATTTTGCCCTCTTTGCTGCACACAGCTGAGGACCCTGGGTGGTGGCCTCTGCTGTGTGAGTAAGCCTCCTGCCTGCCCAAAAACAGCCACAATCTCCTCCTTTGTGTATTTCTAGCTCAGAAAAGACTGATTCATTCTCTGAAGCAGATTAATTACTTCTGCTATTTAAAAAAGGGGGGGGGGGAAGGAAATAAAGAAAAGAAATGTTTTAGAATTGGTCGGCTTAGCTTTCAGCTGTGTATACAATGCAGTAAAGCAAACGTATTTGAGCCAAAGCCAAAAAAAAGAAAAAAGTTTGTGTGGAAAAAGAAACTGGGTTACAATGTTTACCTGGTACTTCAGCACTGGGCTATGCAATTTAGAAATTTTTCATGAACGTGTCTTGTTCTTGAATTCTGTGACAAGTGGTGCAAATTTGAGCCCACCATGAAGGTGAACTGGGGAGCAAATATTGTTATTTCCCTGACACATTTTATATCTTGTTTCTCTTCTGTTTTACATCATGCTGATGTGGCACCCGGCTCCATGAGTAGCTTACATCTGAAGCCTGGCTGAATTGCTCCATTTCTTCCTCGGGAGGCTGCTTTCCAGCCTGCTTGGCTCTGCTCACTTGTTTATGCACTTATGGGCTGTAGTTCCACATTTCAGAACAAGCTGTCCAATATTCATGAGTTATTTAGTATTTACCCAGTCCTGAGGCTCCTTTTATAAGCCCAGAGATAAATTCTGTGTTTTGTTGTTTCCATTACTGGAAATGGACTGAACATCCACAACCATTTCCAAGCCTTAAATATGCCTCTACTTATTTAAAGAAAAGTAGGGGAAAGGACTATCACAAAGCTAAATTGATTTGCAAGTAATTCCTAAACCCCTGTGCTGATAACACTTGTAAGCAAGTGTTTGAGCAAGCCATATGTGTAGAGATGAATCACTTATAAAATTATATCCAAATATTAGTTGTATATTTATTTATCAGTTAAATATAGTGATTTTCCTCTTGAAGATCAATGACAGCCACATGCTCAGTTGGCATAAAACACTACAGCTCTTTGGACTGACTACAAACCTGAGGATGTGACTGAACAACTGATTTATTTGCAAAGATAAAACAATATCAATTACTTGTTTCTAAAGTGGTTTAAATTCATAGCAAAAACTAAAAAAGATCAAAGTGTTGGTCTAAGATACCTTGCATGTGAGTTATTCCTATGTATAGTAAGGTCATTTTTCCCCTAGCATGAGAATTTTCCATCATTAACCTCCAGCTGGTTGAGTTATATTAAAACTCCTTCAATCAATTCCAAGACTGAGTTAGCACAGGAAAGATAATAATTGAGGAGGACAAGTTTAGGTCCTTTTGAAACAGCTGGACCAAGTACTGTAGCAAAGTGAATGGGTTAAGCCAGGCAGTCTTCTAGGATTACTGCATTATAAAATAGGAACTTCAAACTTTTTCCACTAGTAGCGAAAATAGTCTGAAAGCATATTTGGAGTGGATTAGTTTTGAAATCATGGTAAGCCACTCTTCTGCAAGAATTTACTTTGAATGGCTCAAATGCTTCTTGAATTAGCAGTTGAGTGTGTTTTGCAGTTACTTTCATTAATGTTCATATTCAGGCAAGCTCACAGGAAAGAACCTGGCAGCATCTGGGTTTGTTCTTCTTACTGTGTGTGATATATGCCATTAAGAATCCTGGCTGTGGTCAGCCTTATCTGAACAAAAATGTTCAGGATGTTTACTCTCAGGCTGTTCACCAGGTAAGATACCAGTCACTGTGATTCATCAACAGCTGAATGGAAAAGCTGATCTCAGTAGGAGGGAGTTATGTTTGCGGCCTCTTTGGAGAACAGCTGGAAAAATGCTGTTTCTTTACATACCCTTTCTGATTTCTTGGTAGTTTTTTTCAGCAGGGACATCCATAAACGTTATTATGGATCTGGGCATCTCTTTGGTTTAATGGTGTGTACAACCCTTTGCCCTATGTACCTCCTCCATCATGCTGGTTTTTAGGGAAGAGCTATTTACTAGCCTGAAGATCTTCATCCATGTGCAAGTGAGGAGGGTTTGTGCCTGTGCCGGAGGAGTACAGCGAAACCACAAGCCCAGTCTGACTGTATTCCTGTGGGGCAAGGCTCAAAAGGTCTTTTTTTCTGTAATTACATGTCAGTGCTGCAGCACCAGTGTGTGTGCAAGGGAGCAGAGTTCAGGCACCTCAGGAGATTTCATCCTGGCAATTCATAAGTGGTTCCTCTGCAGTCTTAGCAAGAGTGCAATATGCGTATACAGGGTAAATAAACTGAATAAATATCAAGCTCTTTATTCAGCCTGTGGGTTTCCTTTAGAAACCTCTGCATGGGTTAATGCCCTTGTTTCTGGGTAGAACTGCTGGTGCAGTCTGGGCTTTTGGCAAAAAATTTTGTCATCACTTCTCCAAAGAGAGCACCAAGTTCACCACAGTTTAGTCTCCCTGGCTGGAGGTATGGCACCCAAAACAGAATGGCTTATTTGTTGCAGATGCTTCCTACCAAAAGAACTGTAGAGTGAATGTTTTGTATATTTAAAGGAGACCAATCCCATTAAATACACACATCCTGGTGCATGTGCAGACACTAGCAGAGCCCTCCATTTTCTGAAGTATCCATCAGGTAAAGAATACTTCAGAAGACTTTTTGTGTGTGTGTGTTCTCATAGCATCATCTAAAGTGAATGTATTCAGCAGAAAAGCAGCCAGAGAGCTGCAGTGACAAGAGGGGTGTCAGTCTTCAAGGAGAGTGGAGAAATTCAGTAAGCAGGAGAGCCAGCAGTCAGCTTTACAGTTTCTGTCTTCCTCCCACAGCTTCCTGGGGATGCTCAGGTGTCTCTGCTCCCCAAGGAGGGAGCAAACTGGCTGCTTTCACTGTGCTCTTCCAGTGCCAGGCAAAGATGGTACCGGCCCACCACATCTGCTCCTCAACAGCTCTTTCGCATCTCTTGCTGTCCACTGTCACTGAGTCATGCTGCAAAGGCTAGATGCCTTCCCTTCTGTTGGGAAATGATTGGGCTCTCCCCCTAAGTTTGTATGTCTTCATTTGGCCAAACTCCTTTGCAGTACCCTTTCTTCACCTTTTTTGACATTGGTCCTTCTGGTTGCTACACACTGAGTTCAGTTCTCAGATGAACAAAGGAGTGTTGTTGCATTACCCAGATTTCTTTCTGTTAGCCTACTTTTTTTCCCATATAGATATTCTTCACTGACTCCATAGGGGTTGCACTACCCAGTGAAGCAGTCACAGAGATGGGGAGGTGAACTTTTCACCTGTAGTTCTTGAGTATGGGCTCTGCTTATGTTTAGTAATTTAGTAGTGAATGACACCAGCCATTTTAGACAAGATCACCTCAAAAGAGCCATCATAGCAGACCTATGGTCGGCATCTCTCTCTATCAGCCAGAAATGATCCGGGTGTCTCCTTTCCAAAATTCTTGACACAACTTACAAGAAAAAATGTTGGCATGGAGTTGATTTGTCACATAAATGCAGAGCAGTGAGAATACACTGATTCCTGTAATTAGGAATAATCTAATTCATGAGGCAAACGGGATGTATTTATTTCTGTTTAATTGGATTCCTGCATTTTCTGGGCCTGCCATGTGGGCAGGGGAGCCACCACACTGTGATCCAGAGGCAGCAGAGCAATACTAGAGCTCTAGAGCATCTCGGCTTTTCTTCACCTAACATAGGACTAAACTCTTAGTTCTTAATTTAATCTGATTTTGATGCAATTACTGTCTAAAGGCCCATCAAAGTAACTGCTAGAAAATCAGGGTAAAATTGGGCTGAGTTGCTGGAGGAAAACCATTAGCCCTCTCTCTGAGCAACCTGAAAGCAAAGTTGCTGGAACACAAACTCAGATGTGAGAAGTTGGATCCATAAAAAGATTTATGCCCTTAACACTATACATCCTTGTGGTATGTGGACAAAGGCTTTCTCCTCAGGAAAACACTCATCTCTGCTCAGAGGCAAGCCTTCAGATGCCCCACCAGCACCTCTCTCTAAGCACATCAGCACAGCATTGCCACTGCTTCATCCAGAGGAAGAGGAGGCTGAGGAAACCCTTACTCCCCAGGCAGTGCCTAAAGCATTCAGTCAGAGACACAGCCCCATTCGTGGACTCTTTCTGGTCATGCCATGAAAGCAAATGCCTTTGCTAGGGCTAAGTTACAGACAGTTGGGTTGATGGACCTTGGCTGGGAGCTGAGCTTAGCATGGTGCAGAAGCATCCCTCTATCCACAAGCTGCTCCTGTAGATGCTGGCATTAGAGCATTCTGAGGCTGTGGGCAACTGCCTGCAGTAGCCAGGCAGGGATTCAAACACCTGGAAGCAGCACAAGTGATCAGCTGGCTAGGAGTGGGAACTGGGATCTAAACCCACTCATTCTTTTTCCACTGCTGCCCATTGCTGCTGCTGTTCATGTGCCATGGGGTACATCAAGGGGCAATGTATCACTAGAGTTTGGGGGGGAGGGGGTAACTGCTTGTTAGGGTGTTTTTATGTGGGAGATGATGCAGCCTTTCTAAGAACACAAACATTTCTGGTGTATCTCACAGGACCAGGCTTCAGATGAAACCTTATGTGAGCTGATAGCCATTTAAATGTCTTCTGTGGTTGCAAAACCAGGAATTTACAACATCAATAATCCATTCTTTGCAGGTTTTTTTTTTTTTCCCTCTTAACTTTGCATTTTTTTCCCCTAAAACCTGCTGTGAGCCCCATCCTGCTTCAAAGAACCAGATTAGCAACTAATCTTTTGAGGACTTGGGGATTAGATTTCAAGAGTGCATGTAATGTAAAGTGACATTCATTTGCTGTTGTAAAAACTCATCATGATTTAGCATTTGTCTTGGATTGTATAAACACGCCCTCAGACTGTTTCCTAGAGCAGGATGGGGAACTGTGCAGTCATTTCCCTGGACATCAAATTGTTATGGTGAAGCTGCCTTAAATAGAAAGCACGTGAGCAAGTTGGTCTCTTAAAGGCCAGCTGAATTTGGACTGAAGGGCAGACAGAGCAGTGTATTTCTGACATTGGCGGAGCTGCAATCATGTACGCAAGAGCTGAGTTTTCCCACTAGGGCAGGAAATATCTTGTGGGCTCCAGCTTTTGATCTGGGGGATTCAATTCAAGGTAGAGACCTCACAGAGTAAGAAAAAACATTATTTGTAGCCTAACAGCTACCCTGAGCCAGGCAGGAGGTCTCTGCTAAAATGAGCCATCTTGAAATATTCACAGTTTAATAATAACTGGCTTCCAGTTAACACCTCCCGAGAGGCTGAATGGATGCCTTTTGCAGCTGTGGCTCACAAACTCATTTCCACTTGAAATCTTGACCAGAAAGGTACAGAGACTTTTTCTGTTAAAAAACCCTTTTAAAGTCTTCAATACCCACGCAGTCCATGAAAGTCAGGCTGCACCAAAGCTCAGAAGAACCTTAGAGTGCCCCAGTGAGAACAGGGAGACCATCATCCAGTCCTGTTCAACATCTTCATCAAGAGAGGACAGTATCTGCTCAACAAGTTTGCTGATGATACCAAACTGGGAGGCTTAGCTGATACAGTTGAAGGCTGTGTGGCCATCTGCTGAGACTTGGACAGACTGGAGAGCTGGGCACAGAGGAATCTGATGAGGTTCAACAAGGATAAGTGCAGAGTCCTGCACCTGGGAAGGAATAATAAATTGCACCAGTACAGGTTAGGAGGTGATCTGCTAGAGAGCAGCCCCGTGGAGAAGGGCCTGGGAGTCCTGTTTAACGAAAAGTTATCCATGGGACAGCAATTTGCCCTTGTGGGCAAGAAGGCCAATGGGATCCTGGGGTGCATTATGAAGACTGTGTCCGGCAGATCAAGGGAGGTTCTCCTCACCCTCTACTCGGCCCGAGGGGGGGCCCACCTAGAATATTGCATCCAGTTCTAGGCTTCCCAGTTCAAGAGGGACAGGGATCTACCTAAGAGATCCAATGGAGGGCTACAAGGATGGTTAAAAGGCTGGAGCACTGCCTTACGATGGCACTGCCTTATGATGAAAGGCTGAGATACCTGGGGATTTTTAATCTGGAGAGAAGACTGAGAGAGGATCTGATAAATGTATGTAAATATGTGAGGGCTGGATGTCAAGAAGCAAGGGACAGCCTTTTCTCACTTGCACTCTGTGATAAACAAGGAGCAATGGATGTAAACTCCAGCACAGTAAGTTCCACCTTAACATGAGGAAGAATTTCTTTATTGTAAGGGTCACAGAGCACTGGAACAGGCTCTCCAGAGAGGTTGTGGAGTCTCCTTTTCTGGAGACTTTCAAGATCCATCAGGACGTGTTCCTGTGTGACCTGCACTAGATTATGTGGTCCTGCTCTGGCAGGAGGGTTGAACTCAAAGATGTCCAGAGATCCCTTCCAACCCCAAACATTCTGTGATCCTGTGATCATCAAGCTCCAGCTCAGGGGAACACTGTCTGAGCCTCTGACCTTTGCCCATCCTGGGGTGGGAAGTATTAGGTAGAGCATCCTCATTATTTTAAGCTGTTCCGGCTCTCCCAGCATTTCAAAGACTCTGAGATCTTGCGGAGTTTAAAGCCTCAGTGCCACAAAACCAAAAAACCCTGCACAGCTGACAGAAGGTACAAGGGGGCTGTCCTTACTGCTTGCCACCTCCATGTTCTTCGTCCCACCCCAGCCTTCCTTCTTCCTCCTCTGTTTTCTTTTTATTTGACCTTTTTTCTTTTTTTTTTTTTTTAGTATGGTTTGGGTTTGGGGTGATTTTTGGTTGGTAGTTGGGTTTTTTTTTTCTTTCCTTTGCTGCATCATTTTCTTGCTTTCATAATTGCCTTGTTCTGAGTCACTCCATGCCAGGACTGCTGGCGGGTGGATACGTGGTGCAAGCCTTCCTTGTCCCAGCCCATGGGGAAGTGTCACCCTCCCAGCACAGAGTGGATGAAGGGGGTGACAAATGACATGCAAATGCCTTCCCTGGAGGCTACAGAAAAGTGGCTTTCTTGCACCTCTCTGAAGACCAGTGTTTACATGCTATTAGATACGGACATCCTGTTGAACTTTCTTAGAGTGTGTGATTTGTAGACACATTCATTTGAGGATTTAGACTTCATTGACTGCAGGCTGCTTGTCAGAGAAGGAGAAAATGAAGTGGTTGGGGAAGTGACACAGCCAGTTGAGAAGGATCCTCCTGTGTGAGAGAAAAAGGGGAATTATTTGGCTTCAGCTTCAAGGTAGGAACTCTTTCTTTCTCTCTGCCTGTTTTGTCTGCCCTGTTGGCATCCTGTGGAGGTGTTTAAAAACAAAACAAAACAAAGCAGTAAAAGGTTTTTGGCTCTCCTAATATCTCTGTGTATGACAGCCTCCCACTGAGCAGGAGCAAGGGGAATCTCATAAAGTTACCATCACACTGTCCGTGTTGCTGGGTAACAATTCCTGCTTTTCATGTCATCCCATAATAATAAATTACATCCCAAAATGCTTAATGGTTCTAGAATTGATGATGGGATTGGTGGTAGGTGGAGGTGTTGCCAAGCATGTGGGCACTGGAGCAGGGAGTGGAGGAGACCTCTGGACCTACCTTATGCCTCATCAGGATTATTGTGGGATCCAGACCTCAGTACCCCTCCATTCCAGCTGGAGTAAGGATGCCTCATTGGCTTCTGTGGGTCTGCTAAAAACCTGGTGAGGCAGGAATGAAATGTTTGCAGCCCTGTTTGCTGCAGCGCAGCTGGGAGCCAGCACCCTGTGTTTGGGGTGATTGCTGCCTGCTGCCTGGCATACCTCCAATGCAAAACCTGCCATGCCTCCAAAGGCCTGTGGTAGCATGTGAGGATACTGCAGGGCTCATAGCCACCACTGAAAGCTTTTTAAATTAGTTCAGCTGATTTGGTACTCAAACAGATGGGAAAGGCTGGCACCCTGCTTCTGGCCATGTCTCCCTGGTGGCAGTGGCTGTTTCCAAAGCAAAGCTCTGACAGCTGCACCAACCTCATTTAAACCTGGCTTACCAGGTTAAAGTAAATTGGTTATTGAGTGTCTTCAGACAGATTACCGTTGTAACAATCCATTTAAAGCTAAGCTAGTGCAGTCTTTAAATAAAAATAAGGCTTTAAGTGCCACTGAAGATCCTAACATAAATATCTCTGAGTGTCTCACTTGAGCTTGATTTGTATGTGGTACCTTCAGCAGCCAGGTGATTTATTTGTTTATTCACTGACAAGGAAGAAGGCACTGGTGTAACCACACCGTTACCAACACATATTGAATGGACACATTTACCCCTTGTGCAAGACCTCACATGATACCATTTGCCCAGGAGAGAGAAGCTGGGCTGGCCCTCATCCATCCTAATAGTGATGGATGGGGCTGAATCAGATCAACATAGTTTTCCTTTCTTTGTGAAAGCATAAGCTATGCTGGCAAAATACATATGGATTTATACCAATATGGCCACAGTCCTTTTTGTCTATGCACTGAAGTCTCTTTCCTGGCAGTTTGCTGCCAGAAGAAGCATGTGGGTGGCACAGTTCCTGCCTGCTGTCTGCAGCAGACTGTGCATCCCTGCTCCCTTCTTTGTTCAAGACAAAATGCAATAACAGTGCAGTGCTACTGAGGATACAGCCAACCTCTGCTGCTCCTATTTGCCTCGCACCTGGGATGTGCCAAGGCAACACATAGTGTGCTGGAGGCTTCATGAACTTCTTCAGTAATGTGGAGCAAGCTTAGGCACTCATTCTAATACCTTTTAATGTTTAATGCATGAATCAGTCATCTGGCCTCTAATAAAGGTGAGGATCAGGAATACGTAGATCTGAATGTGTTTAAGGCCTCTGGCTGTGGTAGAAAAAGTATGGAGCAGCAGCTGGTTTGTGTGCTGAAGCAGCTGGTTTGTGTGCTGTGTCTGTTGGGCAAACCATGCCATTTGTGTGCACGTCTTAACTTCCCACCATAGCTTTACCAGCTCCCCTGGGAAAGTCAATGACTACACTATTGGTTCCTACCAACACTAAAGGGCCCATTCCAAGGGCTGAGGTTGGTGTCTAAAGTAGAGATTTCTGGTCCTCCCCACCATATCTATCAGTACACAGGAGGATGATTTCATTAGCTTGTATTCAGGCAAACTGTTCAGATGCTGCACAGGAAAACACAATACAAATGAAAGCAAGAGGAGAGTAAAGGAGGAACAAACTCATCATGCTCCTTGAAGTGGTTTTAGAAAGCACAAAACTAGGACATTGTTTCTTTTTAGTGACTGAGAAGTCTGACGTTTCACATTACAAAGGCTCGGCATATTCCCAGCAGCAGAGTGAAAACTGGAACTATCCAGAAGCAAAAACTATCATTTAGCAGCCAGGCAGGCAGAAGGGTCTCCTGAGTGCCAGGAACACGCAAGGAAGAAAGGAGGGGCTGAGCAGCAAAAAAACCCCAAAACTTTCCTCAAGGGGCAGCAGTGTGTCCCAGCAGTGTTCCCTTTGGAAGGGAAGCAGAAGGCTGTGAGGGAAGCACATGGGATCAGGATGCTCTCAGATTTCTTCAAAGTGCAGTAGGGAGCTACTGTTCCTCCTCATACCCTCTTACACCACATTGTGCAGCATGGACAATGGGTCCATGCCCCAAAAATTCTAATTATTTTGACTTGTGATTTTTCTCCCTTTTGTTTTCACTCCATTATACTTAGCTGCCCTAAGAAATCTCTTTTTACATGTCCTCCTAGATCCTTGCTGTGATCCATGACATCCTGGAGGCATGTAGTAATTTAGGCTGAAAGCTGTGCTGTGCAGCTCTGTTCTCCACAGCTGGGAGAAAGGATTGACATGCCCTGATTTATCTCCCACAGATGCCATCTCCCTAGGAGTTGACTTGAAGGACAGAGGGGCACAGAAAATGGAAGCACCTGATTCAAGAAGAAAAGAGGAGGAAATTTTGTGAACTAGGTTGGATGGATGTAGGGAACATCACAACTGCGAAAACAAATGATGCAAAAAGCTAGCATCATGAATCACAATGTTACTGTGGCTTGGTGCAAGAGGACAAGCCAAAGGACTCTCTTTGAATTAAGTCTATTTTTGCATGGACTTTTCTTTAATTGTTGTTCCCCGTTAGGCCTAACCAACTTCAGTGTGTAAGAAGCAAGATGAGGAGAGAATTGCATTTATGACAGTGGATGTTGTGGGCTGTGACTGTTCCCACAGCAGCAAGCACAGATACACTCTCAGGATGGGCCCTAGGAAGCAGCAGCCAGCACTGATGCTGAGTGTGTGGCTGGGGAGGGCAGACCATGGGTGCTGCAGGCATGACTGGACACAGAGGCTGGGGACTTTGCTTCTACCATTACATCTTCCTCCGTGGCCTGGGCAGCAAAAAGCAAGGGTCTCCATGCCCTTTACCTGGCAAGAGGCAGAAGGTATTCAGCCTTTTAAGTCTAGCACCTTGTCTCTTTTTTATCAGGGGACTTTCCTTCCCTCCATCAGTGTGGTCTAAATGGCCTCTCTGAGACAGCCAGATAGATGTGTTCCATTTTAATCCCTAATCTGTCTCGCTCTGTTGAGACCATTTACCTGCTAATAAGCTCCTGTGGTCAGAGATAAAATATGAAGCTGACACCCCTTTAAGGATGTATCTGGGTGGCTTTGCAACTGTGCTTCATGGAAAATATGGAAAGATGTTTCATGTGCATTCATAATATATCACTCATATCTGTGTTTGTAAACAGATTTATCACACCATCTGCAGAATTGTACTGCAGTCTCCTCCGTATTTGTTTCCTTTCCAGTTATATGGTACAGATCTTATTTTATTCTCTTTTTACAACTAAACACATTAGCCATCCTTTTTTCTTCTCTACAGAAAGAATACATTCTCTATGGGAAAGAATATTTAATCAATCCAATTTGTTCAGCTCAGTGCATAAAAACACGAGCCAGTACTGTTTGGAGAGGTACCTGCCTGGCTTTGTTTCTCATCTCTTCACATCTGTGCAGAGCAGGTGGGGAGGAAAGGATAATTCAGAACAAATCCGCTTGTAAACAGGATGCTCTGCTGCTATTTCCTGACTACTGTTGCACTGACTGAGCTTAATTTTCATAAATGAGCTAAAATTAAGGTCAGTAATGCTATCACAATCTCTCTGACTTTCTGTAGCTCATACAGAAGGTCCCAAACCAGCTTCTCTCTTCTTGGTGCACACTTTCACTTTGGGGAGAAGAAAGAATCTGGATTACAGGAGAGCCAAGAGGAGGAACAAGTCCCACCCAGTGAGCCAGGGCTTGGTCCTGGTTGCCATCACTTGGGTTTGTGCTCATCCCTCGTGCAGAAGTAACAAATCTGGGATAGTGGTTTGTGCCTTGCAGTCAGGAGGCCAAGGGATCGTGGATCTCTGGGGAAGCCACCAAAGAATGAGGCTGGGCAGGATGAGTTGTGCTCCACCCTGCTCCATGCTGAAGATCTGGCCTTGACCCCAGGAAATTGAAGAGGACTGCTGGGCTGGATGCACAGCACAGGGCAGGATTTGACTGCAGCTCCTTAGGAGCTTCACTCCAGCCCCCATGACTGTAACTTCACTGTGGTGAGAGGCGTAGGACACTGCTCCATTGCCAGAGCTGTGACTCTGGGGTAGGACACTTTCACTTCTCTTCCTCCAGGCAGGCAGGATTTCTCTTCTTTGCATTTGAGCCCAACCCAAATTCCTGGGCTTGGGTACAGTGGAGCTACTGGGGATGACTAACTCCAAGAAAAATTTTACCCAGATTGAGCAAGGGCTCTGAGCTGCAGACAGTGATGACAGATCTTAGAAACTCAAGCCTGTACTTTGTCATGAGAGTTTGTTGTTTGGGTTTTCAGGGTTTTTTAAATATGGTCCTTTTTTGTTACTTTTCAGCTGTACAGTGTGTTCACAGTGTGTTCACAATTTTATGGTTTTGATCATGATTATTATTTTTTCAGATAACAGAACAGTGAAAACTGGGCACTTGGCCAGCTCTTTTCCCACTGAAGCAAAGGGAAACTCTGAGAGGGTTTCTCTAAAGCCCTCTAAAAGGATTTTCTGTGGCTGTATCACTCTAACTCCACTGTCCCTCTGACCCATACTCATCTCAGCCTTTGGTGCTGCAAGCTGTGAGCTGAGCATCCTTGCCAGAGTCCTACCATCAGGTTTTCCTAATGGAATTGTTTGAGATGTCTCAAATATCACATCCCATCCCACTTTGCACCTTTCCAAGAGGCAGGTTTAAACCTATGATATCAAATTTGTGAACAAACCTTTTGGCTGTATATTTGCCATTTGTCAAAATGAGACTTTTGGGTCTCAGCCCCAGATTTTGTTGCAGCAAAGCAGCCAGGACCTTCCTGAACAGTGCATTCTCCAGGGAAAATCACAAGGCAAACTTTACAGTAGCATTATTTCCAGACATTGGAAATGGTCTGTTCTTTATATTGGCTTTGTGGCAAATAAAACTTCACTGAGATTTCTCAGTTTAGATTTTTCAAGCCTTTTTTTCTACATGCTGCAGGGCTGGAAACTCTGGTGCTGGGACCTTGCTAGGAAAGCAAGGCTTTCCTATAATCCCTTCAGGCTCCTTAAGTGCTGGGTTTGGGGGATCATCTGGCCCCCAGGTTATTTTGAGCCCTATGCTGGCTCCACCAGCCCAGGCTAAACAGGCATCCTGGTGGTGTGGCAGGCAGGGGAGGTAGTTTGAGTGGCTAGCTTTGGGTCCAGCAGATTTATCCCCATTTGTGGGACAAACTGTCCTCTCTGAGAGCAATTCAGTTTTAAAATTATCGCATTCAGCTTTGAAAAAGACTTACATTGTATAACTTAATCACTGCGGGTCTGAAAAGTAATAGTCCTGCGTAAAAAAAAAAAAAAAAACCAAACCATAAAATTTGCCACCAGGAGTTAATTAGACTTTGCTTTTCTATATTTCTGTGCTGAACCACCTCCTCGCTCCCCTTGCTGCTATAACAGCATGGCTGAGACAGGCCATGTCCTTTAGGGAGATGGGCCTGGAGGAGATGCTCCCCATTTCAGAGATATGCTGCTTTTTTCCTGGCCTTCTGTTGTCATCCCTTTGCTTGCAATTTGTTGGGGTCTCACATTATCACACACAAGCACCCCATTCTTGCTATTACATCAGGCAGGAAGAGATAAATTGAGCACTGCTGTAAAACTAACCCATGTGTCAGTCAAAAGTAACAAAGGCAAAAAATAACAGAGTTATAGGATACTCTTATGAGCAGGATATGCCAAAATTATTTCTTCACCCCATAACAAATGCTTAGAAACTTCACAGCTTTTCCAGTGCAGTGAGATTTTAAAGTGGTTTAATGGACATAAGGAGTTCAGAGCTGATAATACCACTTTCAACCTTATACTTTCACTGCATGAAAATAGGTAATAGCTATTGACTGATGTAAATTGGCTACTCTTAGGGCCATATTTGCTGGCTTAGATGTGCTCAGAGTCTCTCTACAGAGTTTTCAGGGCTTGAATGTAATGTGTGTGATTAAGGAGGGAATAAATTGAGTTTTTCAGCAGAGGAGTGGTTCCAGAGTGTGTTCTACGTGCTGGAGAGTTGGGGATCTGCTGCAGCTGAGCTTTATATCCTAGACAGTAGGAGAAAAAACAGGACTGCCAGTGGACTGTTGGACAACCTAAAGTTCTCATATTGTCTTCTCTTTTTCTTTCAGGACAAACTGTTCACCATGTCAATCAAAAAGGAAAGTGCCCACAAGAAGTGGGCTGCCCTGAAGGAGAAGCTTGGACCCCAGGAGACTGATCAGTCAGAGGCAAACCTGGAAAATGCAGAGCCAGAGCTGTGCATCCGTCTCCTGCAAATGCCATCAGTAGTGAACTACTCCGGGCTGAAGAAGCGGCTGGAGAACAGTGATGATGCCTGGATGGTCCAGTTCCTGGAGCTGTGTGGGCTGGACCTCCTCCTGGAGGCCCTGGACAGGCTGTCTGGTAGAGGAGTGGCCAGGATTTCTGATGCCTTGCTTCAACTCACCTGCATTAACTGTGTGCGGGCAGTCATGAACTCTCACAAAGGTATCGAATACATTGTGAGCAACGAGGGCTACGTAAGAAAACTCTTCCAAGGTGAGAAGACATCTTCCTACCTCACCCATAGCATGCAGCATGGGGGGACTTTCCTGTTGTTTATCCTCCTGCGGGCACAGGGCTTCTTAAAAGCTCTTGATAGCAACCAATTAATGAATGAGATCATTTTCTTCTTTAAAATAATATTGCTTGGAAATGGCAGTGCCTTTGCCACTCAGTGCTAATCGGATGGGCTCTTTTCCACATAAATATCTTCATAGTTCACTGAGAAGCTAGGGATGAAGCCAGCGTTAGCTGTATGTGGGTATGAGAAGTCATTAACCCTTCAGTTATCTAAAGACGTTTGCTGTTTAGTCTTTTCAAGGCCCAAGGACAGCAGGAGAGGAATTGGAGACTTGTAGTCTGTAAAAAAAGTGGCACAGTTTAGGCTCAAAAAAACCCATTCTTTGTGATGCTCAGTCTATTAGTTCTACAAGATGATAGGTAATACCACTTAACTTTCTCCTGCTATTCACTTGGCTTGTTGTTAGGTATGAAACTCATCAGGGCTTGTACAGCACTTAATGAGGTGATGCTGGGAAGGTAGGTTCTGTGCTATTTCACAGAGCTGAACTCACAGTGATGCCCAGAAACCCATATCAATAGCTCTTTAAAATGCAATTCATCTGAAAGGTATCTTGCTCCCTTCTTCAGTTTTGAAGTCCTCTTCCTTCCTCTTCACCCTGTGTTTTCTTAGTCATCATGAAATACAGAGCTGCTGGTTTTGTGCTGTTGAAAACAGGGGTTCCCTGGGCTTTTCAGCAGTCAAGCTTCTTTGTGAATTAATAAAGGAAAAATAAGATGGTCCAATGCACTCTTCCCAAGTCCCAGAGCTCACAGAGAAAGAACAGTGGAAAAACATGGGGACTGATTAGAACAATTGGCCTGCTTGATATGCATATCAAGTGTTTCTGCACTAAAAATAAGACACATTAATTGAGGAAAATGGTTCATCTGCTGTTCTAGAGAATACCCATATGTGAAAATGGGAAGTAACACTTGTGATTGTGAGTGCTGAGATCTTGGCTGCTGATGCATTGCACCACTAGTACATGGAAGAAATTAACATCTACAAGCAACACCAAAATGCTGATAGGGTACCTGAACTAGCATTTACTGTTTCCACTAGAGGTTACTACCAAATATTGCCATTGGGAGGTAATATCTCTAAACTGAGATATTTTTCTTCCCATTTTCCACACACAAGTTCCACTCCTTCAGTCTCTTTTTTACCACTAATTGTAAGCCATGTAGAAGACACCAAGAAGCGAAGTGTTAATGTAGTTATAAACTCCTCTTTGTTTTGTTTTTCTTTAGCACTTGACACAACTAATGTCATGGTCAAAAAGCAAGTATTTGAACTCCTGGCTGCACTGTGCATTTACTCATCAGATGGCCACACTTTGGCTTTGGATGCCCTGGACCATTACAAGGCAAGTGCTGGGCCGCAGCAGGTGGTGCATCTCTGCTCTGGTTCATTCAAGTAGATCTACAGAACACAGAAACATCACTTTGGCAAGAGGGGCAGGGATTTACCAGATGAAAACCATAGGAAATTTGGTCTAGTCCTTAGTGCTCTGTGACTTCTCTGGACAGATGACTTCCAACCACAAGGTCCTTCTTTGTCAGGAAAAGCATTACAAGATTAGCAGACTAGGTAGTGCCACATTCCATGGGTTTAACTGACCACAGGCCCAGGTGGGTGCATCAGTTACCAGTGTAAAGGGATCCAAGAGGTGTTTCATTGACTTTCTCTGCTGACCAGACCCTGCTCCACGATGGAGGAGTGAGTGCTACCTGTTTCTTCCTGTCTTGTGCACAGTGGGATAAGCAGGTTTTAAGATGCTAATTCTGAGGGCCTGCACCAAATTTGTAGATGTCTCTGACCTCTGTGAACAGAAATATCACTTGTGTTATTAACAGAGTGTGAAGAACCAGCAGTACCGATTCAGCGTCATCATGAACGAGCTCTCCAACACAGATAATGTGCCATACATGGTGACACTGCTGAGTGCTATCAATGCCATCATACTAGGGAAGGAAGAGCTAAGAACAAGGACACAAATCAGAAATGAGTTTATAGGTAAGGATGCTTGTTGCACATAACTTTCTTAGAAATGGAGAACAGTTGCCAAGCAGTTTTCTTCTCAGATGTATCCATAAAGTGACTGAAGAGCACTAGGGAGAAAAACTGCAAATGTTAAAGAAAGAATCCTTTCTGGGTTTGGATTTTTTTTGGTGTTTTGGTCTTTGTTCTTGTCATCAACCTAATTGCAATTTTTTTTTTTTTCTTTAACTTTGCTGCTGTCCCATAGCTTTGATCTTTTCTGGAATCACAGCAGAACTGTACCTTTTGAGTTTCTTTAATACATTTCTATAACCAACTGTCTCAGGTAGCCACATTTCCATATATTGCAGCTCCTCCTAAGAGCAGATAAGGTTTCTTCACCCTGCATCTACTCACACAGAAGCTGCCCTACAGTTCAGAAATACCTTTCAGCTGCTTAAAAACTAGGCTCCTGGGTACCATTGCTGAGATTCACCTCACATAAATGCACATATCTGAGATGGTGAGCCTAGTCTCCATTTTTCTCTGTGGAGAACAAGGGACACTTTACTGTGCTGTTCATCTGACTGATTTTAGATGTCTAATGCGAACTGAGCTGACTCATGCCACAGAAGTGCCTGTGCCCCTCAATAACTTCAGTTCACACAGCTGCAGACGTGTACTCTGAGTATCTTCATTTACCAGATGACCCTACTCACTTTGACAAATCCTTGTAGAGATATTTTCACATTTTGTCTGTTGAGAAAGTGTTTGTGCACATAACATTATATAAAAATCATAACAGATTGGTACTGAGTAAGTTGTCATGACTATTTTTTTGTTTGTTGTTCTCCTAGGGCTTCAGCTGTTGGATATTTTAGACAAACTAAGGTAAGGATCATTGTTTAAATTTTCTTTTATAAATGAGATTCACAGTAATGTAGCTGTGGAAACTTAATGCTGATCAGCCTTCAGTTGGGTGAAGTATACCCAGATGAAGCAGACTGTGCTTGTGTGCACCCATTACAAGGAACTGGAGGCATTAAGCCAGAGTTAAGATGTCCTTGTCAACCACAGTGTCACAGGGACGGCTCTTGGTGCAGATGGCATTGACAGAGGCTCTGGGCACAGATGGAGCAAGGAATGAACCTAAAGTGATGCTGTGAGCTCACTGAGCAACTTGTTCTATTCAAAACTTCACTGCCAGTGTTGGTCCCAGAAGCATTCAGCTAAAACACTCCACTAATACATACCTGGACATACCTGTCTTAATAGTTCCTTAATTTAAAACTGAAGGGCTGTCAGAAATACCCATGATAAATTCTAGAATGTATTATATGTGAGTTGCAGTTATCCACATAACTGGAATTGCTCCACCCAACCTCATAAAAATTAGGGAAAAGAAGCTCTTTCAATAATGCCAACTATCAAGGCTAGAGCTCCTGCACTGGGTGGTCTCAAGAGTGCAGAAAAATTTGGTTTAGAGTGTTTGAGGGTTTTTTAATCTATTTTTTAGTTATACAGAAGGAAAAATTTTAAAAAGTAATGTCACTGGAAAAACCTTCACTTGCCCTGACTTACCAAAAAAAAATAAATAAATAAAGCAGATGGTCTAGTTTCAAGAAGGTGGAAGATGTTACAGCTTGAAGATGTCCATACAAAGCATACACTGGGCCAGGTTATGCCACGAAAAATCCCATTCAATTGTATGTGTTGACTTGTAGTAAGAGTTACATTCAGTTCAAGAAAGGATACACTGGTGGCATTTGATCCTTTATAAATAATATAAAGGATCAAGTAATACTTCCAACACTGAGAGACAAAGAGATGAAAAGCTATTTTAAAAAAGCAATCACCTGAAAATCAATGAAGGGCTCTCCAGTGAAAATCAGTGCTCTAATATTGCAGAGACATAGAGGAGGAGGATCTGATTATCCAGTGTGATACATTTGAGGAGTTCAAGACAGAAGATGATGAGGAATTATTGAAGATCTGTGATGGAATCAACATGAATGATCATCATGAGGTCTTTTCATCTCTCTTCAATAAAGTAAGTAGACTCTCACTTGGAGCCTGAAGTTAACACACTTTGCTTGGAAACAGCCTTGTTATGACAGAAAGACACTCTGTCTTCCAGGTGAGCCGCTCTCCAGTCTCCATCCAGCTGCTGTCCATCCTCCAGAGCCTGCTGCACTTGGAACCATCTCATCACTCCAGCCTTCTGCTGTGGGAATCCTTGGATGCAGTAGTGAACAGAGCCCTTTTGCTTGCTAATGACAGTAAGAATGACATATCCATCCAGCCTTGCACTCTCCTCTTGTTTTCTTTTGCCCCACCCACTGCCCACAGAAGTCCTTCTCAGATGTGCAGGAAACAATCTATAGAACTTGCTAAAACTGTGCGGGGACAAAGCTATGACTCCTGCACAAGGTCAAGTGCTGATGCAAAGCCCTAGCCCTAGCCATGCAGATGCCAGTGGAGCTGGCTACATTTAGCAGTGGGCCCAGGATTCATGGTTTTGTGTTGGTGATTAGGACTCGAACTTTGGGTTGTGGGAGTAAATGGGAATTGGTCTTTGATCCTGTGGCTGGTGCTGGCTAGTCTTGCTGGCAGGCATGCTCAGAACAGTTTTTGTAAGCCAAGGCCATAGGAAGGATACTGGAAGCTAAAAGTGCAGTTGTGTAAAAGACACCAGGGATGGGCTCTGTGACTCCAGATCTTCTGCTTGCTTAAGACTGAATAGCATGAACCAGCTTTTGGCCCTCATCCGTTTTTCTGACCTCAATTCATTTCTCTAGTCCAAGAGAACACAGTTGAAGAAGTCATCGAGAGGCTGCTATCTATCAAGAAACATCCAAACAAGCAAAAGCAGGCTGAAAATCAGCTGACTGAGAGTGAGAATGGAGGCATCCAGGCTGAGATAGAACCATGCACACATGCAGCTCGGAGCCCCATGGGATCATCAAACCCCTCCAAGGCACCAACAGCTCCCTCAGAGGCACCCATTAATGAAAAGAAAATCACATCTTCTCATCTCACAGCCTGCTGTCCTTTGCCAGAGACATCTAACCCTCCACACAACACTGCTCCCGCCCCACCACCTCCACCCCCGCCAC
>WBNM01009540.1:0-22559 GCA_013399055.1 Ramphastos sulfuratus | reverse complement strand
CACTGCCTGGCATGGGTGGCATACCCCCACCTCCACCCCCACTGCCTGGCATGGGTGGCATACCCCCACCTCCACCCCCACTACCTGGCATGGGTGGCATTCCATCCCCTCCCCCCCTCCTGCCTGGCATGGCAGGAGATTATATAGAAGCCGTAGTGGCTTCCCAGTTCAGCTGCCCTCTTGGCTTGGGAAGGCCTCCCCACAAGCCAGTGAAGACACCCACGCTGAGAATGAAGAAACTGAACTGGCAGAAGCTGCCCTCCAATGTGGTGAGAGGTGGGTACTTCTGTCATAAAGTCACTGCTGTTTTAGGAGTCACCCAGAGGAGAAAACACTGTCTTTGAGTTTGTCAAATGCAGTTGGCTCCATTTAGATACAGAACTCCCCTGCTTTGCATTACATCTGACTGGCAGATCTCAAATAAATCATAGAATCATAGTATGGTAAGGTTGGAAGGGACCTCAAGGATCACCTAGTTCCAAACCCCTGCCATAGGCAGGGACACCTCCCACTAGTACAGGTCACTCAAGGCCTTGTCCAACCTGGCCTTGAACACCTCCAGGGAGGGAGTAGCCACAACCTCCCTGGGCAACCTGTGCCAGTACCTCACCACCCTCACTGTAAAGAACTTCCTCCTAACATCTAGTCTAAATCTCCCCTCTGCCAGTTTAATACTACTAATACAATATAGTAACCATGACAATTAAACCAGTAGTTTGGAATCATTTGTTTATAACTGAAATAACTTGAAATTAAAAGAAGAGGAATTAATGGAAGATTTTCCTAATCCACCAATGACATGCTTTGGGCTCAAGTTCTCAATAGGCTCTGATTTGAGTTCCCCAGACTTCTGTTCTGCAGTTCATTTGTACTTGCATCTGGGTATATTAAAGTCAAGAGTAAAGGTGCAGGTAAGGATCACATCACACTTTGAGAAGGACATTGAAGGAATTGGCTGATTTGTCTCTTGATTTTGGAGTTACATTTCCCTGTCCTTGTGGATCCAAAGAGAAGCATGAAATGTGAGAAGAAGCCAGGACAGGCAACGTCAGCTTTGTCCTAGACAAGCAAGATAGCCACTGCAAGGAATTTGGCATAGGTGAATTCTAAATAACGAGTATACTTGAATTCCCACTGCGCTTTCTTAAACATCTTAATAATAATAATAATAATAATAATAATTTTAAAATTATCAAACATGCATGATACAAGGTGGCTTAATTATAAAATTTGAAAGGAGGTTGTAGCCAGGTGGGGGTCAATCTCTTCTTGCAGGCAACCAGCAACAGAATGAGGGGACACAGTCTCAAGTTGTTCTGGGGGAAGTGTAAGCTGGATATTAGGAGGAAGTTCTTCACAGAGAGAGTGATTTGCCATTGGAATGGGCTGTCCAAGGAGGTGGTGGAGTCACCTTCCCTGGAAATGTTCAAGAAAAGACTGGATGAGGCACTTAGTGCCATTGTCTAGTTGATTGGATAGAGCTGGGTGATAGGTTGGACTGGATGATCTGGGAGGTCTCTTCCAACCTGGTTGATTCTATGATTCTATGAAGATGGAGAAAGGCCACAGACAGAAAGTATACAGGTCGTGGCCAGTATCTCAGCTAGCAAGCAAGGAAGCAAAAATACCATCAACTATGGGACTAGAAAACATGTGACTTAAGTCCTTCTCATGCTGATGTAGTTTGCCTACCATGGAGGAGAGCACAGTTGTAAAGGGAGGGTTGGAGTTGTATGGCCTCTGTGTGCCCAGTGCTGCATCTAGCACTTCTTGGGGTAAAACACCAGGTTTATTTACCCTTTATGCAGTTTGGATCCTGCCTATGGGACTTGCATTTCCTCAATAATTAACATTTGTCCAAGACTAATACATCTCTTCTTATTTCATTCATCTTCTGAGAAGTGTTCCTTCTAGCAACTCGTATTGCCCCAAAAGCCAGGAGCTGTCAACTGTCCAGTCTGAACTCCTTGCCTCTTTTTTTCAGAAAGCCATTCAATGTGGGCTTCAGTGAGCAGCAGCAGTGAGGAAACTATAGAGCCCAATTACACAAGCATAGAGCAGCTGTTTTGCTTTCCACAACCAACCCCTAAGGAGAAAACAGCCACCCCGCTGAAGGCAGAACCAAAGGAGGTGAGGAGGTCCCTCTCATTCTTTTGAATAAAGGTCGCTGCAGACAGCTCATCTAATGTGAGATATCTTTTTTTTCTTTAATGAAGATCACATTTTTGGACTCCAAGAAAAGTCTCAATTTGAACATATTTTTGAAGCAATTTAAATGGTAAGATATGGCCAATTTTTGTGACAGTTGACAAAACTTTAAGCAGGTTTTGCACAGTATCTGGAAGGTTGTCGTGAAATCTGTTCGTGGTCTGTGTTACTGAAACATCTGAACATTCCACAGTTTGTCCTACACTGTCTTTAAAATACTGAGTTTAGGGGTTTAGTTATGTTTTCACATACAACATCCCTATATGTTTGCAAAGGCGTTACATCTCCATGTTACAGGTAAAGTTGTGCCACAGAATCTTACTGTTACTTAGGCAGGGAAATACATCTGGAGGTCAAATCTCTCCTCAAAACGGGGCCAATGAAGAAGTTCAGAATTACATTTTCTTTTAAGATCATCAGATGCCCAGAGACAGAGATCTGAGTTGCAGGATTGATCTCTGGCCTTGAGTCATTTGTCCAGGGCCAGAAACAAAATCTGGGGCAGGTCCTGGTTCTCAGTTAATCATGGGGATGTATTTTTCCTCTTGCATTATCATGCCTCTCCCTAGGGAAAGTATGGTGCACTCGCACAGATACATGTCTCAGTAGCATGTGATTGTAGAAGAGGAGTCTGGATAACAGTTGACTCTGCTCTTCCTCCCTGTAGCTCCAATGAAGAGGTGGCTGCCATGGTCCAGAATGGGGATCGAACGAAGTTTGATGTTGAAGTTCTGAAGCAGTTGCTGAAGCTCCTGCCTGAAAAGCATGAGGTCAGGAGGAAAAATGGTACTCTTAGTTCACAGAGCTGAACATGGGGTGCAGTCCTGCAATCTTGATTCTTTATTTCTCATTAGATAGAAAACCTGAAGGCCTTCAAGGAAGAGAAATCAAAGCTAGCAAATGCAGATCGGTTTTATCTTCTGCTTCTTCAGATTCCCAGGTAAGGGTGTTTGTCATGAACTTTAGCCCAACCTTCTACTTAGTTTACCTGTGAGCAGTGCAAGTTTCTTTTTAGAAGCCTCACAGATAGACACCGATGCATATAACTGGTGGATTCCCCTTCCACTTTAGGCCCCTTAGATGAATCATGGAATGTTAGGAGTTGGAAGGTACCTCTAGAGATCACTGAGTCCAACCTCCCTGCCAGAGTAGGGTCATCTAGGGCAGGCCACACAGGAACGCATCCAAGTGGCTTTTGAAAGTCTCCAGAGAAGGAGACTTCACAACCTCTCTGGACAGCCTGTTCCAGTGCTTCCTCACTGTTACTGCTCCAGCACCTTCTCTCTCTCAGAAGTAGCAGAAGCTGACCCAGAGCCAGGGTCAGATCTGACCAAGGAGGCCTCATAGTGTACTGAAAGACAGTGCCAAATGCAGTGCCAAGAAGGGGAAATCCGTATCTCATATAGTGGTCAGTTTTCTCTTTGCCAATCACAACACGTTGGGTGGTCCCCAAGGCAAGCAGTATCGCCTTGCCTGCCTCCATAAACCACAGACACGTGGATGCGGTTGACAGCAACACTGTGGGGTTGACAGACTTAACAGTGATGTGGGAAGAGGGCCACTGTGCTGGCCATGATCACAATGCCTGTAAGCTTTGAATCAGTCTCTGTCCTTAGTTACCAGCTGCGCATAGAGTGTATGCTGATCTGTGAAGAGACCACTGTTGTGCTGGACATGATTCAGCCGAAAGCTGAAGCCATCCGGAGAGCCTGTGAAGGTAAATGGCCTGACCTTGTTTATGACATGGAGCTTTAAATCTTGCAAGGCTCCCCTGAAGCTCTGCAATGATACTACCCAGACACCAGAGAATTCTCCTACAGTGCATTCACTGGTTCACTACAGAATGCAGCTGTAGGTATCTCCACTGGTGGTCAAAGCCCTTAATAGGACCAAAGATCATTTTCCCTCCCTGTCAGTCCTCTTTTTATGCAGCAGATGCATTCCTCTGCAACAGTTTCAACAGTGGAATGCTGGAAGGTTGTCAGCTTTTTTTAAACAGTGAAGCTGGCCTCACTACAGCTAATTCATCCAGCATTATTTGCCATGTTAAAGACCTTCACAGCAATTTTCTCTTCTGCCAGAAAAGCACACTCCAAACTTCCCCCAGAAAGTAACAGTGATTTAGTTTTTCTTTGCCTACAAATGGAACCAGAAACAAAAGTTTGTTATTTTAGGGTATGAATTGCTGATGCTCCAATTTAGTGAGTGATTTGAGCTGGATATATTATGCAATAGATTTTGCCTTTCTGTGGCAGAAACCTCAGGCCCCACTCTACAGAGAGAGAAGAACACTCTTCTTGGTACTGTCAAATGCCACCTGCCCTACAGAGCTGGTTTCCCCAACTCCTGCCAGGGGTTTCTCCAGCTGGCATTACAGCTTCCTACTGGGATAAATCAAAACTTGTCCAAAAGAGTGTCTTCCCAGCAACCAAACTGTCCTTTTGGAACTCTTCCTGCCTCAAAGCTGAGTGCTTCGAAAACTGCACTACTGCAGTGCCCTGTCATAAGAGCGAGAACAGGGATTGTACTCTTCATGGCCTGATGATCACCTCCACCATGCAAAACCAAGAACAGAGTGAGCATGTCTGGTTGTAGCAGCTTGCAGATAATCACAAAGCTGTCAGAACTAGCTTCACTGCGCAGATGAACAGAGTCTGCAAGATTAATATTACAGTCCAGTTCTCCTTGCTCACACCAGGGTGAACTGGGGTACTTCTAAGGAAGGCAGTGAGTTGATGGCTGTTGGTGAGGAGAACCTAACCTAGGTTATTTTCCCTTAGGAATGGGACAGAAAGAAAGAAACGTAGGTCAACAAAAACTTTTGCAACTTACAGAATGGGATCTATATAGAACGAGTTTCTCTGCAGGTTGGGCTGCTGGGCTGCAGAGCTGACACACCAGCTTTGATTTGGTGAAATTCAGAACACCGCTTTCAGTGCAGTTTAGGAAATGTTGTGGTGTATCAGAGGCTTTTGTTTAAAACTGCTTTATGTTTTTCAGATCTTCTGAGCAGTCATCGCCTGCCACTCTTCTGTCAACTGATCCTCAAAGTTGGAAACTTTCTGAACTATGTAAGGAATTCTTTTGTCTTGTTCTTCCGCTATTACAGTTTGTGGATAATCTTACTTTGGGTTGTAATTTGGATGGACACAGGAGTTACAGCTACTTGCTTTCTGTCTTGCAGGGAAGTCACACAGGTGATGCCGATGGCTTTAAAATCAGCACTTTACTCAAACTAACAGAAACCAAAGCAAACCAAACCCGCATTACGCTGCTCCACCATATTCTGGAGGTACCACTGCCAAGTCCTGGGAAATGGGGAAGGAGGGAGGAATTTTTCCCTGATGAAACATTTCTCCTACTTTACTTTCAGTTAATGCCACATGCTCATATTCATATTCTCCCTGACTGGCTGCAGAGCATCACAAGTTGAGAATGTTTGAGTCACTTAGGCTGATGGAGGCTGCTTGTTAGTACTACTCAAGAAGCTCCTTATTTTCAGACTTGTTCTGCTTTCCCCCAACATCTTTCCCTGCAGTGGCTGGAACTTCCTTTTTCATATTTGTTCCATCTGCACCTCATCAGCTGTAAACCACAAAGCACATGGCTACCAAAACTATCCTGGCTGGTCTGTACCCATTCAGCCTTTCTACCTTTTAATGACTTCTCTCTTTTCCATTAGACATGAAAAGCTCAGGCTTTTCATACTGCTCTTCGAGCCCCTGTGTTTTTTTCTGTACCCTCTAATGCTTTTTTTTCCTTTTTTTTTCCTGTACCCTCTAATGCTTTTTCTTTCCTTTTTTTCTCCATGCTCTGCTCTGCCACCTTCATTCATCAAGGTCCCTCCACTGCAGTTACATATGTTCAAGCTCTGCTTTAGTTGGCAGTAGCTTCAGCAAGCACATCCACAAAAGTAAACAATGCAGATAAGATTCAAGCCCTACCCTCCTGGGACTGCAGGAAGTGTTAAGACTGCATCAAAACACAGTCCCACTCTTCCCATGGTCAAATAGTAGGTGTCTCAGAAGAGGGTAGAATAAGAATTCAGCAGCAAGTTAGCTTTGCTTTGGACTGAGTATTTCTCAACATTCATCCCAATCAGTTTAATAGACCAGCAGCAATGCCTTTCTGCTCTGAACATGCCATCCTGTTTTGGATGCCTCTGAGAGCAGGGCAGAGTCAGGATGTGGTGAAGTTGTCCTTCCCCTCAGCTTCCACTCTCAGCTCCAGCCACGCAAATAACATTTCTTTCTCTCTTCTGCTTCAGGAAGTAGAAAACAGCCACATGGACCTACTGGAACTGCCAAAGGATCTTGAATATGTTTCAAAAGCAGCAGGGTAAATTGTGTGTCACTTCCTTCAAATTAAAGATGAAAATATATCCCATACACATCAACAATGTACCAGAAATTAGGACACATGCAGCTGGTATAGCACATTAACAAGATGGCATCTTATTTAGTTTTCACTGAAAGATTTGGTTGATGAATGGTGAAACCCTTTAATATATAATAGTTCTACTACAGCTGGCAACACTTAGGGCTGGAATTTGCAGAGCATTCAGTTAATGCTGCCTCCCAGGCCCTTCCGAAATCTGCACTGCCTTTGTGGTAGCAGAAGCCTTTAACCAGAGAAAATGAGCAAATGCTGAACTCTGAGGGTAGAGAACAACCCTTTGAATGAGTGGACTTTTTTTTGCATTCATATATACTGAAGTTGTAGGTAGACTTGGCAGCCTTTGACTGTTGTCCGTGAGCTTGGACTATACAGAGAATTCAGAGCTCAGGTTTCAGTTCAGTGCAGTGGTGAGAAGCAGAAGGACAGTCAAACTACCAACTCACACTCCTTGGTCAGTGCAAGGTGCTGGAGTATCAACTAACTGGGGCGGGGTTCTGTGTGATTTCAGAATTAATCTTGATATCATCCGTGCGGAGTCCAGTGCCAATTTAAAGAAGTTGCTGGAGCTGCAGCGAAAAGTTTTATCATCAAATGATGATGTGAAACAACAGTATGAGAAACCTATCCAGGTCAGTAACAGAGCTCCCTCACGTCTTCCCTATTACACAAAGAGGCAGTGCATGGTACATGTGCAGCTGGAGAGGCTCATGAGAAGGTGGAAAATATGCCACGAGACATGCTCTCAGATTTGGAAAATAGGCTGCAGTGACACACAATCCATTGGTGTTTATTTGCCCAAACTTGAATACTTTTGGTGTGACCATTTTATAAGGTTCTGGCCCCAGCTACTCTCTCTACTCTGTTGTGACTTTTCACTTTGAGTGAAAATGTACTCCTTTTGTGTGGATCTGTCCCATGGTTTAACCCCAGACAGTACCATGAACCTGCTCACCCTCTCATCCCCTCTCCCAGTGGGACAGGGAGGAGAATTAGAAAAAAAGTTAAACTTGTGGGTTGAGATAATGATAATAATGATGATATTACTACTACTACTAATAATAAAACCCAAGCCCTCTCCTCTACCCACTGACCAATGCTGAAGGACTGATCCTCCTTTCCCAGACAACTCTCCACAGTTTATATACTGAGCATAACAATCTATGGTATGGAATATCCCTTTATCTGGTTTGAGTCAGCTGTCCTGGCTGTGCCTCCTCCCAGCTTGTTGTGCACCTGTCCACTGGCAGATCATGGGAAACCCAAAAACCCTTAGCTTAGGGTAAGCATTACTCAGCTACAACATCAGTGTGTTATCAACGTGATTCTCACGCTAAGTCCAAAACGAAGCACTGTGCCAGCTACGAGGAAGAAAATTAACTCTATCCAAGCTAAAAGCAGGACAGGATGACCATAGTAAAGCCCTTCTCTTGGGA
This sequence comes from Ramphastos sulfuratus, assembly GCA_013399055.1. Classification (NCBI taxonomy): domain Eukaryota; kingdom Metazoa; phylum Chordata; class Aves; order Piciformes; family Ramphastidae; genus Ramphastos; species Ramphastos sulfuratus. The sequence goes on along the minus strand of WBNM01009540.1, from coordinate 14,520 downwards.
TTAAGTTTTGCATTGAGCTTTCCATGTCTTGCTCAAACCACCCCTGTAAGCTGGCTCAGCACAGCCACCAGGAGCAAAGATCATCTGCAAATCTTAATTTCTTCCCACCTTACAAACTGCTGCAACTAAAAGACAGGACCAAGAGTCCTGATCTAAGCTCTTATGATGACATCTTTTTTTGCTTTAAGTGCACTTCACTCACTGTCCTCTGGTGGATGCTTTACTGTGTGTATTAAACATGTTTCAGGATAGCATTGATGCCTCCAGGAAGCTGGAAGAAGAATTTGAAACCATTGAAAGGAAGAGAGAAGAACTTGCAAATTACCTCTGTGAAGACCCAAGCAAGTTATCTTTAGAGGACATATTTAGCACCATGAAGACCTTCAGAGATCTCTTTATTCGAGCCCTGAAGGTTGGTCTGCACTCCTATGATACTGAGCAGCCCTAGTATGGATGCACGCTTCTGTTCTAACAGACAGATGGGCACCTGAATCCATTGGGGGAAGATGATGGTTACCTCTCCTTCTTCAGCACGTGGCATAAGGTCACCTGGTAAAGAGGTGTCTGATCCCTACTCTGCTCCATCCTCATGCAGTGGTAGTGATCCTGGCTTGACCTAGACCCTGGTGATTTGTGATTTTGTTGCAGTGTTAGCTGGAGGGTCACAAAGATGCTCTGGAGTTTAATGTATAAGTTTTAGAGGAAGTGGCTTGCTCTAAAACTTCTTACTGGGATGTGGCAGAGTCCTGGCCAAGCAAGAGAACCCTTATTCCACATGCCCAATTTGTTTATTGCACAGGATAGGGCCAGAATTTCTCATCCTTCTTTGCAACCATCTGCAGATCTTTCTCTTCATTGGCTTTTCTAGCAAACATTAGCCAACCTTCTCATGCCCCTGTTACCTCACTGCAGGAAAATAAGGACAGGAAGGAGCAAGCTGCCAAAGCAGAGAAGAGGAAGAAACAGCTGGAAGAGGAAGAGGGGAAGAGACAGAAGGGAGAAAATGGAAAAGTCAGTGAGTATCTGAAAGGACTTCCAAAAAAGGGAGATGGAGCTTATAGGAGCTCTTTGCTGATCCTGCTTTAATGGATCAGTAGTGGTAATTTATTTTTGTAGGTTTCCAAATGACAGCTGAGTGAAGACTTTTAGTTGTCTTTAAGCCTCAGCTAAGAGTTCATTTTTCACAGCTGCAGCTGGGCAAAGAAGTTAATTTTAGGTTCACTGACTAAACAGCAGAGGAAAAAATAAAATGTAAACATTTCAGTTAACTTTTTCAGTTTTGAAATGTAACTTTTGAATCCAAGATCTAAGAAGAAACACTTGACTTCTCCCCTCTCCAAAACTCCCAGAGATTTATGTAGTCTTTCATTATCACAGACTGACATCCCAAAAATCTTGCAGATAAATTAAATCTGCCTTTCTGTGGATGAAAACAAAAGGCACAAGTTGAAAAAACTGAGAGAAAAGAAAACTGAAGATTATTTGTCCTCCATTCCCACTCCTCCCCACAGAAGGCCCTCACTGACACAGACCGCAGACAGGAGGCATTTCAAGGTCATGGTACAAGCAGGCACAAGTCCAGGCAGAGCTGGTGACACTGGTGCAAACTTATAGCATCCTGACTTTGGGTAAACCCTTTGTCTTCAGCCAGGACACACTGCCACAGGGGCACAGAGCACAGGCTGCTCCCAGACCTGCCATTGGGGCCTTTCTTTTACCCAGTGGTAGCTTGTACTGGGACAACAGTACCTTTTCCAAGCAACAGCATTGCTGCAGAGTCTCCTTCTGCCTCATCTCATGGCCAGATGTAACACCCATCTCTTTGTATCCCAGTTAAGAAGGGAGTGGTGAAGCAGGAGGAGGTGTGCGTCATCGATGCGCTGCTTGCTGACATAAGGAAAGGGTTCACACTGAGAAAGACAAAGAACAGATATGAGTCGGATGCAGTTCCTAAAACCTTGCCGGAGGAGAGCACGGAGGAGAACCATTCTGGTAAGGACAGAGACCCCTCTGAACCTGCAGCTATTCACTCCCATCTGCCTGTGACCCTCAGCCAAGCACACAAGCAAGAAGCTTTCACACTTGTGTTGGGGCATTTAATTTAAGGAGGCTTTGCAGCCAGTGCTGCAGAGAGCCCTGAGTTGTTGCCAGCCAGGTCTGTCCCTGAATTAGCAGTCATTTGCAGCAGTATGGCTTTGCACCCATGCTGATAAACCCTTTGAGAGGCACAGCTCACAGAGGGTCAACCACAGAACCATGCTGTTGGGGCCCTGGTGTCATCCCCATCAGTACAGCAGGGGCTTTGCTGTGCTAGAGCCTTGGAGTTCAATATGACTACATAGGGTATAAAGAGGAGAGGTATAGGGAAGATGATGCTGCCTCTGCATATGTGCTTTAGGGTCAGTGCACCCTTCATAGGCTGGTTTGTAACCTCTTCCAGTGGCAGAAACACCTTGGTTGATCCCTGGTGCAATGCTGCAGCAGTGGCTAATGGCATGTTTTTTTATTTAAAGGGAAGAACATTAAGGATCCACGAGCAGCTGGAAAGCAGATGGATGATAAAACCAAGCAAAACAATGATGGTCATCCCTCAGAAAGCATTCCCCTCTCAACCACTGCCCTGATGGAGATGGCTGGAGATGTTACAGATGCCTCAGCTTCAGACCAGGTGCTGTCTAAAGACAGAGCTAGAGGGAATTTGCCACCAGAGTCCCGGACAGAAAGCTCCTCAGTAAGCTTGGAGGAAGCTGACAGGGCCATTGCCTTCTCTGCTGCTAACATAGGTACAGGGATAAAGTTTGTGAGCAGCAGTTTGGACACTTCTCTAAAAGAACAATTCAATGAGGCCATTTCAGAAGACCAGAACAAGGACTGCCCAGAGAGTTACAGGCTGGCACAGGAGCCAGAAACGTGGCTAAGTGAGACTCGGATTCACCCTGGCAGTGGTCAGTTTGCTGCCGGTGATGAGGCTCATCAGGCAGAGTCAAAAGAGATGGCAAAGGAAAATGAAGACCCTGGTACAGACTCACTCTTGGACACCTCTCAAGAGAAGTCCTTTTCAGAGGAGCCAGCAACTGACTCCTCTTGTTCGGCAACTCTGCCCCCAGGACAAGCTCACGCTGACAGGGAAAAGCAGAGGCCATCTGGGAAACGAAGGAAGAAGAAGAGGCACAGCAAAAGCTACTCAGGTAGCCTATTTCATATGTAGCCCTCAGGGATAACTTAAACTGAGGAGGCTTCCTCCTGTATTTATATATGTTCCTCCTCACTTCAAGGTCCAATGTCCCCTGCCTGTATTGCCATGCTATTTTGTGGGAGCAGTTATTTTTTTTTAAACCTTAAAGAGATTTTTAAAAGAAAAACACAAGCATAGTTCATTCCCTTGACATTTATAAGTAGTTTATGAAGGAGTATGGATGAATCAACAATTACAAAGCCCATCTACACATATGCAGTAAAGATGACAATAAGCACATCTGTCAAGTGTGCTAAAGACAGCTACAAGGCACAGTTATGTGTAAACAAGAGCTCCATTAAACTCCAGAGCAGTGATTAAGAGAAGTTAATACTAGGTACTTAATCAGAGATCACCCCCTCTCGACTACTTTTAAACACATAAAGGCAGCAACATCAGCATTGTCAAAGGATCATTTCTTTTTTTCTTTCCTAAGCCCTGTTGCAAAAGCACTTTGCCTGCAGTGACTTGACAGCCTGTCCCAGGTGGATCCTGAATATCAGACCCTCAAGCCATAACTGCAGGGTGAGGGGAGAAAGGCAACAATTATGATGCTTCTGCAAAGACTGTACCTGGGCAGCCAAATTAGTCCCTCATGCTGGGCCTGCCTCACTGCAGACAGCTTGGCTACTTGAAGTGTGGAGCCACACAGGTCTCTGCCTCACAGCTTGAGACACTTCTAAACTTTGGTTTGACACCTGGTCTCAAACCTGGGAAGTGTATCCAAGTCCCTCAGACTCTACTGAGCTGAAGCCACCCTTGAATGGTTACTTCAATCCCAAAGTAGAGGTACCTCACAGGGAAGGCGTGTGGGTCTGTTAGCCTTTGGATACATGTAACAGACTGTCCAAAGACTCTTTTCTGCAAGAGGCTGGGGTCAGGGCAGGAAAGTGGCAGAAGTCTCTTTGTTTATTTTTTCTGCATCCAAGGAAGAAGGGTTTGAAAACCCACTGCTGAGATAGATGGCATGGGTTGAGCATCTACCATAGAGGGACTTACCCTCATAATGCTAGCATGCTCTGGGCCTATAGTTCTAAACATTGTACTTTCCCCTAGTTAAAAGACAAGCCACACACCAGAAGTGGTTTCCTGGAGCAGTGGTTGCCAAACTTACTTTCTAGGAGGCAGCAGGAGGAGCTGCAGCAAGAGGAGCACCCCACACCTCCATGGTCATGCTTTCCTGATACATGAAATTAATATTTCTAGCTTAAGGGACTGACTCTCCCTAAAAGCCCCTGGGCTCCCGAGGCATCCAGGGATGACATCTTAGGAACCTTTCTGCTACTAGACAATGTTTTCATCATAGAAAGTCCCCTGATGTTACATTTGCTTTGCCATGATCAGTTATATTTAGTGTCTCTCTTTTGTTTAAAAGCAGAGGTTGAGGCTGATACTGGAGATAATAAAACAAAAAAAGGTTGTGTGGTACAATGAGGTATGTAAACTTCACAAAGGTATTTCTATGTGAACTAACCACAGCAATGGGATTCTACAGACCTAATTCAGCATATCAGCTAAGCTTTTTGTCTTTGTGTCTAATCACAAATACATGTAAAATAAAACTTTTGCTCCGATTTTTACTGTCCAGGGTGTTGATCTTGCGTTGAGTGGAGTCAGTACTGATGTCCCCTCAACACAGGGTCACAGCCCACATGTCCATCCTCTGTGTCAGCAGCAGCCAAATCTCCTTTCCCTGAAGATAATTAAAAGTAATTATTCTAACCAAGTGAATCCAGCTTCATGTGATAAACAGTCTTTGCTTTGGTCCCATTATTTTCTCAAAAACTGTAAAAATGCAATTTCAGTATCCACCTCCTGTGAAGAACAATTTTTTCTTTGCTCGCAGGTAGCACTTCCTATGGCACCATTTGAATATAAGTATCTGGGACAAGGAATAAAACTGGACCTCAGGAGAACTAGTTAGGGCAAGATACCAGCTCCAACTCAAAGCCAAATTCAATTCCACACTAAATAGGCTGTTGGAGCAAACAAACACATGCATACTTCACGTGTGCATTCATGCAGCTTTTGGGGCAGAGGATGGGAAGTAGGTTATGTGGCTTTTGTCATCAATATAAATAATGCAGGTAAACTAAATTTCTAGCAAAAGTCTGTACCAAGATCCCTTCATCCTTCACTGGTGCTGGCAATATACAGACAGTTGCCTCTCAAGAGAAAACTTATGGAGTTTCAGGATAAGACTTTAATTTTCAAAACTTTGTCTGTTTTTACAGTAATTAGAAAGAAAAGCAAGAAAAAGAAAGAATCAAAACACCCACTGTACTGAAATTGCATAGTTACACGTTGTCCTTTCCATGCTGATGAACATCTCTTATGAGCTGAATCAATAATGTCAAATCCTTTTCTGTCTCATTTCCTGAAAGGAATGTATTTATTCTCCAGCATCCCTAGTGCCTGGGGCTGGGAGCTCTGCTCCTGCACAGCATGACAGCCCTTGCCCCTAGGGTTGCTGAACAGGGAAATCTCTGCAGGTCCTCTACAGGACCGTAATGAGAAAATGAGATATAAATTGAGTAGCTGGAGTCCTGACTACTTCTGCACTCCTCCTGGCCCTTTCCATGGTACACTGCAGGATTACATCAAGTGGAAAAGTGGACTAGCTCAGTTGGTTTAAAATCCTAAGGAAGATTTGCAGCAAGAGCAGAAAACAGTAGCAACAAGGCAGAGGTAAGAAATAAGTCAGGACCAGTAGCTGTGTTGCACAGGGAGAGCAGCTGAAACCGTGAGTTAAGTAACTTGATTTATGTATGTTTTAAGCACAGGGATTTCAGCCTGTAGGGTTAAAAAATGTCATATTTGGTTAAAAAAAAAAAAAAAAGATAGGGTCAGACAGCTTTGAATTCACCTTAGAAGAGATGGGAAAGCAACATAGAGAATGCATTGAAAAGCAGTACCTTTGTGAAGTGACCAAGTTAAGCAGTACATCCTTGAAATGAAGTGCCTAGCACAGCCACATTGCACTGGATCCCATCTTTATGTACTGGGAAATGTTAGAGGAAACAAAAATCCATTTGCTTCTCTTAGTCTCCAGACACAGTGCTGCCTCACCCAAATGCAGCTCAAAACCATCCCTCTTCGTATATCAGACTTAGCAAGCTCCCTATCAACATTTTTTCCTAGGACATTCCACCTTTTTTTTTTTTTTTTTCCACCCCTTTATTGCCCCAACCTGCTGTTCCAGTCCCAGAACCAGTTGTCTTTTGGACCAGGGTCCTTCTTTCTCTGACAGATTTGCTGGATGTGGAGGTCACTGTGTTTCAGTGAAGCCACAGGAATCTTCTTCCTTCTTGTGCAGATTGAGCTGTAGGGACTAAAGGTCTCTAGAGGTCTCTTCCAACCCCTAACATCCTGTGATCCAGTGATCAAGACTCAATCACCTTGTCAGTTTTCAGTACTTCTGTAACAGCAGCAGAGCAGTAAAAGACTGTTGTCATTAGCTACTGAGATCTTGCCTCACCTTGACTACATCTTGCTATGCAGCAATTTCTGTATTAATGTTGATGTCCTTTAAATGTTAGATTGGGTGTAACCCAAGGAGTGGTATCCCACATTATCTCTGTGTTCCTGAAAGAAACAGTTAAGCCTGTTTTCCCATGGAATCAAGGCACTGGTGTTCACACTGTATTCATATTTGTGCTGATAACATTTGAATTCATTTCCAACCAAATCTGAAAGATCTTGAATACAACCTAACAAAAACTGACAGTGAACAGAGGAGGGACAGTGCACATGCCTGAACTCAGGGAAGGAGCTCTTTGAGTCTCCTTGCCTGAAATGCTAGAGGATTGCTACAGACAAGTGTTCATATCTGTGCAGCTCCTTTTTTCTCTTCCCATTTATATGTCGCTTCAAAATGTTAGAGGAAACAAGTCTTGAAAGCACAAGTCCATAAGCAACTGGGCTTGGGCAGTTTCCCTACTTGCAGATCTACTTGAGTATACCTTAGAAAATTAAAGACCCAACCAAACCAGGGGTATAGGCCAATTCTCCAAGACCACAGCCTGGTGAGGAAGGAGGGAAAGGGGCAGGACTGAGACAAAGCACTGCCTGCCAGGAGCTATGACATACATATGACATAGTGGAACATCAGCCTCCCCCATCAAAGCAGGGTCTGAGAATCAAGGTTTTCCACAGACTCAGTGTTGTCTGTGAGCAGTTCTCTTAAAGACCACAAGAACCTAATCAAGCTATTGCTCATCTTTCCATGTGGCCTTAGCCTTCATGTCTGTCATTAGAAATATTAGGTGCTATTTGCTTTGGTCATGGACTGAGACAGGCTCTTAAAAATGACAGTGTTTCACCCCATCCTTCTGATAGTCCTGTCAAACAGACTAAATTTACAAAGTAGTTTAATATATAGAAGCCTATTCCAATATGCTTCTTCAAAAACACAAGGTTTACATTGCTGGACCAAATTAGCACTCACAGAATCCTCCAGACCTCCACAGTCCAACCCCCCTGCCAAAGCAGGATCACCTAGGGCAGACCACACAGGAATGCATCCAGGCAGGGTTTAGAAGTCTCCAGAGAAGAGGACTCCACAACCTCTTTGGGCAGCCTGTTCCAGTTCTCTGTCAGCCTCACCATAAAGAAGTGTCTCCTCATGTTGAGGTGGAACCTCTTGTGTTCTAGCTTGTACCCATTGTTCCTTGTCCTATCACTGGGCACCATTACCTTCATCTTGACACTCACCCCTCAGATATAGATGTTGATAAGATTCCCAGTGTCTATAAATATCAGCTTAAGAGCAAAGTTCCCCAAACTCTTGAACATCAGAATCGGTACTGAAGACCTGAGGTTTTCATTAAGTACATAAAGATTCAGCTCCTCCTATGTTTAAGTTATCTAAAAGTGGTTTCCCTAGTAGCACCCCAACTATTACATATTCACACATGCAGAAACACATTGCTTTTGTTTTATAGTTGCAAATGATTTGCATTTCACCTTCCTCCTGCAGGTGTCATGGCAAGACAGAAGAAATAGCAGAGACTCAGCGAACACTCACATGTCTCTGGAGTGCTGCCAGCTTCTCAGAAGTCGGGTTCTGCATCACAAACCACCACTGTGGTCACCTCTGCCCCACCAGGACACACTGCTTCTCTTCACACAGCCTTTCAATCCCATCCTCAAGGCCCAGAGAGTATTCCCAGAGACTTCAGCCCCCATAGCCTGGGCCATGGAGACAGGGGCTGGTTCTGTGCATTGCAGTGTGAAAGCATCGGACTTCTTTTCTGCTGTCCCAGAAGCCAAGCCTTTAAACCTGCTCTTAGGACAAACTCCTCTTGAAACAATAGTTGAGTGTGATCTAAGAAAGGATTGCAGTGTTTAACCCTCAGAGCATTTTTTTTTTTTAATAGCAGTGCCTCAACCAAATTAAGGGTATAAATTAAGAAGTGGCTGTACCATCACCAGTGGAAGCATGTGAACTCCCTCTTCTCATCGCCCACTGACAGTTGATATTGGACTATATCCAAGACCCACATCAGACAAATGTATTTTTACTCTCAATCATTTAAAGCAAATGAAATGTGTTACAGGGGAGGGGGAAAAAAAAAGAAAAAAAGTTTGTTTTTTTTTTTTTTTTAAAAAAAAAGTATGTATTTTAGTAAGGATATGGCCATATAAATAGTGGCTGGTTCCTACATGCTACTTGTGTGCAATTAAGTTGAAGCACTTCAGTAGCCTTGCAGTAGTCTTGTCATGTGCACAGATGCGTCCATCAACTTTTGGAGGACCAGAGCCCCAGTTCTTATTAAAGCAACAGAAAGAGGTTTTCCGGAGTGCTCTATTGGACACATTTTCAGCTCATGTTTTAGTAAATCTCTGGGTTTGGATGCCATTGTCAGCTGCTTGCACTCAAAAGTCTTTGTGTTCATGCTGCAGAACATGTAGATTCATGATACTTTTGCTCTAAAACTGGGACTGTGCAGTATTGTGTTTCCAAAATTCAAAGCTTTGTTTCTCAAGTTTTGTAATAACATTGTACCATAGTTTTGTATATAGCTGTCCATTTAAAATGACCTGTGTTTGTTGAATCTGTGGTGTGGTACTATGCTGAAACATGAATCAAGTGGAAGAGCTGGGTACGTTTAAGAATTATGCCTTTATATGGTAACTCACTGTGGCTAGACTAACGTTCAGGCTAAAGCTTATTTTGCTTTGCTTCATAGGACTTGTAATGTCCTTGTAATATTGAAAACTGCTCGGCTAAGTTAGAAGCTAAACCAAGAATTAAATCACTGGTTTGTTTTAACCAAAGCATTGCTATGAGCATATTGAGAATTGTTTATCAAAAGCAAAGATCAGCTGAGAGCAGATGCATAGGCAGCTTCTGTTCAGAAGACCCTGCAAGAGCAGCCCTGTTTCAGGTGAAATCCTATTCCTGGCTGGCAGAAGCAGGCAAAGCCTCACCCACTGTTTCCTGCAGAACCACATAACCCACCTTAGGTTTGACTTGCAGGACTGTCACTATCACATTTACAGGTTTCCCCTTTATTTCCTCTTTTCCAGTCTCAGAGCACATCACCCAAACATCAGTCTTTTTTCTCTCTAGTTCAGCTTAGACCCTAGGCTAAAGAAATCTGAGTGTCAAACACGTTTTCCAAGCAGCTTTGCAACCTCCACGTTTCCAGCAAGAGCCTGCAGCCCAAGTTAGCAATGAGCAGCCTGCTGTTTTATCAATAGAAACAACATCATTTGGACACCCATGACTCACAGACAGGCTTTCTGGATATTATCTAGGGAATCTTACCTGCTGATGCCCTGCAGGTTGCTCTCTTCAGGTTCTGTAGCAAGAGTCCACTTTTTCACCTGCATCTTTCAGCTACCCTCATTTCCACTTGAAGTGAGCAGCTCTTTTCATATAGCCAGAGGTTGTATTGCTGTGCATTCTTACCATGACCTTCAAGGAGAGGGTGTTTGGCATTGTCTTTCCACTGCCTTCAAGAATTTATGGAGAAATAGGTTGGTTTGAGCTTCTGCCAGTTCTTTGTTCCATCACTGTTGGATGGAACTCATCTGCAAAAACTCTATTAAATTACCTATTTAATCAGATCCCAATAAGCAGGCTAAAGTATGGCATTTATAATTTATTACTCCAGAGCAGCTCTGTTGCCATTACAGTGATTATTTAAGAAGAACAAGGGCACAGAATCAGAACACATAAAGATGCTCAAGAGGGATGTGCAGTTTTGCTCCATTTGTGGCCTCGCAATAAATTTCAAGATCCTGAAGATTTTTCAGTGGTTGCAAGGTCTAAATAATTTCTGGTAAAAACAATGTCACTTCAACAGGTTTGTGGTCACTTAAGTCAGCAGTGAATTTGGACCTCAAAAAATAATTCTTGTGGCGTACACAGTGACTGCACTTGGAGTTGAGTATATTAACCAGGCTGTGAACACCACAAGTTTGTAGCTGCCAAATATTCCTTAACTGCATATTCTATAATTAAGCGTTGGCTATATGATAAAATGAAGCTGTGGATGAAATCAGCAGAAGTCTTATTCCAAGTATTTCACATTAGAATTCAGATATGTTTAATAGGATGGATTTTCAGGCTTGGGTTTGGGGGGGTTGGGTTTTTTGTTTGGTTGTTTTTTTTGTTTTGTGGGTTTTTTATTTATTTTAATATTGAAAATATTTCACAGTTTAGAATAAAATAAGTACTTAACAAATTCCCTTTCTTTTCTGGGAATGGGAAGGGCCTATAATTCAGCAGAATTCATCCATCAAAGCCCTATATTTTCCACATAGTTTATAAAGCACACAAGTATATCATTGTTGTATATGTTTAGTAATAATTGCCCACTGTTTTCTCTCAAAGAAACAGAGATGGGTTTAAACTGGCAGAGGGAAGATTTAGACTAGATGTTAGGAAGAAGTTCTTTACCGTGAGGGTGGTGAGGCACTGGAACAGGTTGCCCAGGGAGGTTGTGGCTGCTCCCTCCCTGGAGGTGTTCATGGCCAGGTTGGACAAGGCCTTGAGTGACCTGTACTAGNCGACTATACATTGTATTTATTTTTTTCCTTTTCAAGGTTTGGATTTGCAGCATCCTATGGCAGGGGGTTGGAAATAGATGATCCTTGAGGTCCCTTCCAACCTTACCATTCTATGATTCTATGTATAAAGGAAACTATATCTACTATATGAGGACTACAAGAGCATTGCAACGTACTGTGTCTTAAGTTATGCCAATATCTTTCAGTTTGAGAACACTGTTTGGTCCTCTCCTACGTTCAGTAGAGCAAAGCAGGCTGAGAAATACAACAGAAATGGACAAGCCTGTTTCAGCAAAATTAACCAGTTTTCATTCTGTCTAAACAGAGAGCCTAAATCTACAGCTTCATAATTCTGCTTTTGTGTAGGCAGTGGTCAGTGGAGTAAAACATACAAGCTTGACAATACTAAAAGTTACCACTGTACCTACCCTAGATCACTTTATGGTAATAGTCACAGCCATGAAACATGGGTGAACAGGTTAGTCATGGGTTGTGTTCACCTTGTGTATCTGAAAGCAAGTACAGTCAAAAACCAACTCCATCATGAAGCACATTTTGTTTAGTCACCTCACAATCAAGTTTTAGGCAGAATATGAAAAATATCTTTGCCACTTCTAGAAGTGTGACCGTAGAGGGTTAAAAATGGAGCAGTGATAGTGATGGGACATAAAAATCACTACACAGTGACAATCTTGAGAAAAACTGCATTGTTTTCAGGATTTACAATGGCAGTGCAGGTCTATAGTACAGAGAAAGGTTTCCAGCTCCTTAGTGTAGAGCAGGTACTGGACCTTAAATACCAGTGGAGGATTTGACCACTGCAAAGTAATCAGCCTATTCAGCACTAAGAGTAACTCATTCAGCTGAGGTGCGCTAGCACATTAAGGATTCTCTCTGCTGTGGCATGAGTTAAGTCTTGCAAGATCTCTTGACAATTTACACAGAGCCAGGTGTCAGTAGGAATTAGCAGGAGCTCTGCTTTCCCTGAATGAAGACTTTGAGCAGACTCAGCTTACATCACTCAAAGTCAGAAAACAAGAATCACTCTGTGACAGCCAGCTCCTATCAAGTCATTTTAGATACACTCCCAGCCTGTCAAAGTAGGTTTTCCCTAGGATCAGCAATCTTTGCTGATGACACCTGCATCATGGTTATGCCCTGCTGTGGGCATGCAGAACCAGATGTCCTTGTTTAGTACTTAGGCAGCTTCATACAACATAATGTTCAGTGAGTTTAGTCATGAATTGGCAACAAATTATCTGTTTATCAAGAACCAAATACAAGAGAAGCAGAGGAGTTCAGGAGAGATAGGAGTAGCAGAAGTCCAGAAACCTTTTCAGGTCCATAAATTTATCCTCTTTGGTCAACCAAGTGTCACATACTCAGAAAAACTGCATCACAGCAGTCTAAAAACCCATCCTGTATCACAGACAAATGGCTTGCTCTTGTAAGAGTTCCCGAGTTGGAGATATCCCAGGGACAACAGGAGGACAGAAGGGTTTCTTCACCATCTAGGTATTTCAACTGCTATAATTTGCTTGTAGAGGTCTAGAGGACAGAGGAGAGATTCTGAACTCTACAGGACATGTTCTGTGGCACATACAGCTGCCTGCAGAGGTCTGGGTGCAGACATGTAGTCCAAATGGCAGGAAACATGGCAAACTCTCCAAACTATGGCCCATCTCAAACCTAGCAAAAATCCAAGGATTAAAGCTATTATATCCTGCCACTAATCCTTTCATATATAAAAGCCCCATTTAAAGTAACTGCAGAAATTTTGAAGTGTTCATCCCTACTCTCTAGGGAGCCCTCAGTCTTACAACCCACCTTCTCCTTTTCAGAGCTCATCCCCATGCACTACATACACCTTTGCATCATTCCCTGGTTGAACTGCCTCACTAATCTGCCACAGGGCACAAAGACCACCAAAAGGGTCTTAGCTGCAGTCTTCCCCAACATCTGCCACCCACAGTGCTGCAAATCCGTTCCCACCAGCTGCCAGAAAGTGCAGCCAGTTAGAGGGCTCTTTAGAATTTTTCCATTTTCAATCCTTAGAGGGCTTTTCTATTAACTCCATCACCAGAACCGATCCCACAGACATTAATCACACAGGTTTCACAGCAGCATTCCAGCCAGCAGCAGAGGCAGTTGCAGAGTTAAATGTGAGCACTTAGTTTCCAACTGCTTCCAGCTTTTCGACAAAAGAAAATGGAGGCATAGCAGTAGCTGGGTCATAAAAAGGGAGAGAGAGATTGCAAAGGCTAAATAGGTTTTTGACTGCTGGAGCACTGAAATAAAATAGTGGGGACTTGGCCTGCTGGGATCACTCATTTCCTGCCACTGGTTTCCTGAGTGGCTGTGGGCAAGCCATTTCCCTGTGCCTCAGTTTCCATCTGCGAAATGGGGGCAATGGTACCCTTTGAAAAACTGACAACTGTTGATGAAAAACACCACAAAAGAAATACTATTAGCAATAAGGGAAAAAAATTTCCCATTTTCTGACATCATAACATGTTTGTAGCCCTATTACAATCAAAACAAAGGGAAGAGGAATCTAAAAAACAGCTACTGTACCCATGAAACCTCTTTGAACCTACATTTCAGAAACCTTTGGAAACCTCTAGAAATCTATCTGAAAGGAAGATGGTGGCCTTTATAGCAACAAGATTGCTTGTGCAGGAAAGGATTATTTTCTCCTACTTCTTATGCTTATCCTTATAAGCACCATGAACATCTAGAACAAATTACATCTGTTGAAATCCCAGTGGTGAAGAATGTCACACTGGGAGACTCAGTGCAAAAACAGAGTTCTGAATCCAAACCACAGCAAGTGTAGCTCATCAGGAGATAACAAACAATAGCTTTATACTAGTTAGAGACTATCTATCTTCTGCACTGCCAGGAGACTAACCCTCCTGTGGTTGGGTTATACATCCTGTAGCTCACTTCCAGCCATTTTGTAAGCAATATATTTTCTTACCCTCAAAAATATCTTTCATGGCAGACACTGACTATTGTACTTACACTTTTGATGGCTACCTTGAAAGTATATGGAGCACAGCTTTTAAACAATGTCTCACTCAAAAAAAAAAATCAAAACAAAAAACAAAACAAATAAACAAACAAACAAAAAACAAACAAACAAAAAAAAAACCCCACATCCCCAAAAACCCAAACTTTAGGAATAGCACATAGAGGAAAATATCAGGTTTTCTGAAGCTCTCATTGAAATCCCCATTTCCATCATACTAGAATCATAGAATGGT